>NMXJ01000008.1:0-94674 GCA_002851705.1 Verticillium albo-atrum
ACCCTAACCCTAACCCTAACCCTAACCCTAACCCTAACCCTAACCCTAACCCTAACCCTAACCCTAACCCTAACCCTAACCCTAACCCTAACCCTAACCCTAACCCTAACCCTAACCCTAACCCTAACCCTAACTCTGAAGCGGCTCACCCAGACTGTCAAACGTCCCGAAGTAGCATTAAGCATCGAAGAATGTGATTGGGGGTTTTGGAGAAAACGGTGGCTGGCATACGAACTTTCTCTGGCGGTCACACATGCTCCTATTGAAGATGTCAGCCTTCTCTGTAGACTGTTCTTCAAGTCGGTCTAGTCCCAATAGGAGGGTAAGAACTTGCGTGACCTCCCAAACTGTTCGGTGCTGCTTGTACGTAGAAGGCATTGCAGGCTGCTTCCAGAAGCCTAAAAATGGATCCAGTGCTTGGGACTTGATTTGGTACACATGCGTTAGCTCCTCAAAAGCCTTAAACATACGTATATATACGGCACGAAGGACGTGACAGGGTTCTCTGGTTCGAATCCTTTTTTAATAGAAGCCCTCAATTTCAATGACGTCGACTGGTTTCCCATGGAATCTTATTCTACATGACTATCGATGGATAGACAAGCTCGCTGAGAATAAGCTGAGGCCGGCACTTGTTGGCCACGAACAGGTACACGATCTTATACGCTCAACCAATAGAGCTGGTCCGACAGTCTATCTAGCCTTGGTGATTGCCCGTCCTGGTTCCAAGTCCTCTCTCGATTTTCACAGATGTGGCTTCCCCCGAAGAGACCTCTTCTTGGAATGTTTGAACGCTTGGAGTTGGGAGAATGAGGCAAACCATGAGATCAGGATCCGAGACTCCAACATTACTTTGAATATTTCCGAGTACTGGCGGGCACAGCATGTTTCCGTCTCGGACAGGTTGCGCTGGAACCGGGTAGATCTTCAGCGCCTGATACCCGATACGTATAGGAGGACCAACCGCAAGGGAGTGACGACTGCCTCGTTTACTTTCATACCGGCTAGGGAGAAGTCTGATATAAAAGACAATCAGATCATGTTCCAGCCCGGAAAGGCCTGTGTATTAGCAAGAAATAGGCTATACTGGGAATTTTGGGACAGAGGTGGAACGAAGTGGTGACATGCGCGGTATTGAATAGGCATGAGTTCAGTAGGCTGAAGACTCGCATCTCTCGTCCATAGTTTCGGAAGGAGACCTTTGCCAAATCTGATATATAATGCTCTACCGCGCAGACTTCCAATATCAGATAGGAGCTTGTTGGACCTGTGTATGAGAGAGTTGGCGGCCAACTAGCTATTGGTTATTTCGTCCTCACCGAGTCGTCGTGAAGGTGTCAGCAGATAAGCATTTGACTCAGCTGGTGGCTCAACGGACCAAGCAACATTTCAACAGCACCTGACTCTGAACCATCCAATCATTGCGCACGTCGCTCCATAAACAGCCACCGCAGTGTCAATTATCTTTGGTGTTGTCAGACAACTCCTGTTCCCGGAACCGTCAGCGACCGGATCCGGAAGACTATGTGAACTGACGGATCCGGGTTGACTCGAGAACGAGGTTTATATAAGGATGACAAGAACCCAACCTTGTAGACGATAGAAGAAGAAGAATCAGACTTTTCGTGATGATCAATCACCCCTTCCAAGACGTAGAGAATAGCCCTGATAAGGGCCCCGTACGTCTGACAGGTGTGGACGACCGATAAGTGAGCTATCTCGTTAATACAACGCCTAGGCTTGTACCATAGGCTTTGCGTAATGCTATATATAAGTCGGTGCCTTTGCCGCGCCTCTATACTAGGTATTACCCTTCCTCGTTCTTTACTATCATGCGCGACTCGAGCAGGGACCGCAATGCTGCAGGGCTGGAGAACGTCCCACCTAGCGTGGTGGACGACAAGTATCCAATGGCGTACCAAGCGGCTTATGAGAACAGGATCCGGAAAGCCGCCAACGGAACTCCGATTGTGGGAAGCAGACCCGCAATCGAAAGGCTGCAAACACCACCCCTTGCCTTGAGCCGTTCTTCGGTGGATGGAGTGAAGACTCGCCCTAGGACGCGCTGTCGTCTAGGGCGTATGCCCCAGCAGTTGAGGCGAACATCCGTGGCGCTGCAGCGGATAGTCGATGCGCGGGGCTTCAAACAAGTTGGAACGCTACCTCTTCCGCCACCCATCCGAATAACTCGCTCGGAGATGTCGCGGGCTGAGTGGGATGATGTAACGGAATTAGTCTGAAGCAACTGTGCCAGACCGGCTTCCCCGCCCCAAAGATGGGACTGGGTTTCCACCTACTAGATAGCTACCCAAGCTCTACATAAGTCCATAAATCGCGTTACACTCCCTCTCTGAACCGAATTGGTGACAAGCCCGTCGCATCATGAGCCTCGCTAAGCTCGTGTCCATCGCAGCCCTGGCTCATGAAGTGAGAACCACTTTCAGGGACACCAGAAATGTCTATAAGTTCTCTACACAAGTAGAGGTCACGTTCGGAACGGCAGGCAGCTTCTATACTATGGATTTTCCGTTCCGGGCTGAATCGGAATCCATCCGTACGTGTTCAGACCGTGTCATGAATTTAGTTCCTAGCAGGAAGTAGAGGAAAAGCATGCTACGTCTACGATCTCTTAGTTTAGACTTCCCGCAATTCAATGCGAGTTCCTAGGCGAACTCTTAAGCCTTGCGCTGGAAGCAACCAGTCACAGCAACTTCAAGGCCCAGTTCGATATCGCCCCCCCGCAGGGTCTCGGTGCGGTGCGCTGTTTCTGCGAGACAGGGAGAGACAGCGAGGACTCGAGGACGGATTAATATGCCAGTGTTTTCCGGGAGAGAGCGGGCCTGAAAACAACAGCAGGTCAGCATAGGGAGCAGTTCCATCCAGTCGCCTGAATATGGGCCCTCCGAATATAGCCCTCTTAGCAACTCTGCCCCGCCCTGCCTTGCCTTTAATGCTATGCCACTATAAGAGTCTGTTGCCTGGCATAGTTCCAACCCTAACTTCCCACCGCCTGCTTCCTTGCTGTGCTTTTTGTGCCATAGACCCTGCGTTGTTTACTCCCTAGGTCTTTCTTTGAAACTACTACATCGTACCTAACCAGCTGCAGCTATCCTCAAGCCAGCTCAGAGTTATAGCAGCACGTCTCACAACGTCCACATCACTTCAAACCCACAATAGAGCTCCTCTAATATGCTTTCTACTGCTTCTTTTCTCCGTCATCTTTGACTTTCCCACATTTGCTCATGCCCACATGGCGCTGTCGTGGCCACCTCCCCTCTGATCACAACATAATCCTTTTGCGGGAGGCGACATCGATTTCGACCTGGCGGCACCCCTCGACGCTACCGGCAGCGACTTTCCCTGTAAAGGAAGTCTCGGTCTTCTCAGAACCGCCGCAGCCTCGCTGGTGGTCACGTGGAACCCGGGCCAAACCTACCAAATGACAATAGAAGGTGGCGCCAACTACGACGGCGGCAGCTGTCAAGTTGGACTCTCCTTTGACAGCGGCATCACGTTCAAAGTCATTCAAAGCTACATAGGAGGCTGTCCACCTCCTGGGATATCATCCTATGACGTTGCGCTTCCCGGCGACACCCCTTACGCGGAGCAGGCGATCTTTGCTTAGACCTGGTTCAATCGAATTAGAAACCGGGAAATGTATATGAACTGCGCGGTCGTCTCCATTGAAGACAATGGCTCTCCGGACCCGGAGACCTCTTCCTTTGCTAGCCGTCCTGAAATCTTCGTAGCCAACGTTGGGAACGGCTGCACAATAAGCGAAGGTGTTGACGTCGAGTTCCCCAGTCCCGGCCCCCTTGTCACACGGACCAATACCAAAACCTCGGTGCCGCAGGGGAGCTGCTTTAAAGGTCTCGGCGTAGATGCAAATACCCATTCAGAGCAAGATGATAGCGGGCGGCCAGACGGAGGTTCTATAAGTAGAGTTCCCTTAACTCCATCCGATCTATAATCCGCTCTGAAGCCTGAAGTTGAGAGCTCCACTAAGTGAGTAACTAGTATCGCAGATCGAGTTCTTTCCGCTGACGGCTTTGACCACAGACCCCTCGGCTTCGAGACTATCGCGACCCCGGCATTTAGTGAGCCGGCTCCGACGCCCCAGATTTAATGTGATGCGCGCAATATCAAGAGAGAGCTGGCTGGGACAGTTGATCATCCCTGTGACTATGTGCTTTCGTATGTTCGTGTCTCCATACACGAGGGCGGCGGTTCTATATGCAGTAGAATGGGCGGTGGCTATGACTAGGCATATGGTGCTGTTTTCGCGATTCTCTTGCATTGTGGCTGGGTTTGATGATGCTAGTATTTAGTTTTGATTGTCTTTCTATAACTAACGTTGCTCACCCATATTTGCACCGCCCCCCCATTTGCACCGCCCCAAAATGCGACTGACTAAAACCATACCCTCAATTCAACCCGAATTCTATACCCGTTGTAAAGCAATGATAATACAGTCCTCTGGGTCACTAGGTAATTCAGGGTCGTTAATTTTACCTAGACTATCCTATTTATCGCCTGCCTCAATTTGGGCCCTGTGGATAGCCTCGATGTCGGCAAACTTCGAGTTCGGGCTGATTTGGACCTTCTTCCTCTTCCTAGGCCTTGCTGCTTCCAACTGCTGTTCTAGAACCTGAATTATATGCTGTTGCGTAGCTAGTTGATAGTCCTTCTCATTGAATCCTTTTTGGACCTTTCGGAATAACTGCCGTTGCGTATTGGTAGGTTGTTCTAGCTGGTTGAACTGGGCTAGCTGGGTCTGTAGATCAACCGTCTTTCTAGGGGTCGACCATGTAACTGCAGATGCAGCTGTTCCATATGGCTGGATAGCCTTAGACCCAATGGCTCTATCCAGGGTAGAATCAGCTCTTCTAGTAGCGTTGGTGGAATTCTCGAGTAGAAGAGGGCTAAGCAGGGGCTTGGCTATAGATACTGGCTATAGACCTGTCGATTTCCAGCCACTGCGTATATTCTGGGCCTTCAAAGCTGACTGATGTGCTCTCTTATAGCAGGCGAGGAAGTTCCTTTTGCCTATGACTGTAGAATCGTTCTACTGCTCAAGATATCCTAGCTCTTTCCGATAGGCTGCTTTTAGGGGACCAAAAACGGACTGGTCGAGTGGCTGTAGGACGTGTGACGTATGGGGAGGTAGGAAAACCAAGTGGATATTGTATCTATAGCAGAGATACATAAATTCTGTTGTCTCATGGCTGCCGTGGCCGTCTAGGATAAGTAGCCTAGCTATCGAGGGGTCAGTTGGTTGGGTGGATGGGATGAAGATCTCCTGAAGCCAGAAGAGAGCTGTCTCGTTGTCTGTCCATCCGTTTTCAGTAGCAGTAAACCTCCAGCTCTTATAGGGCTGTAGATCTAGAGGAAACCACTGCTGTTGGACTGATTTGCCTTTGAAAATGACTAAGGGGGGAAGCGTAGTACCTGTGGCGCTGATGCACTCAAGGATCGACGTCCAGGCCCTCGAACCAGGCTGTTTCTTCCGTAGATTCTGGGCTTCCATAGAGCCTAGGACCAGGCCATTCGATCCACGGCCCTCTAAGATCCCAGTCTCATCTACATTATAGCGGTTGGCTGGTTGGATAGCCTTGATCTCAGGAATGGTGAGGAGACGGAACCAGTTCCTGATTACGTCAGTTGACGCCCCGTTGATACGCTGGGAATCGATAGGTCTAGCTCTTTGGACCTTGATAGAAGGGTTCCTACGCAGGAAGGCTTGGAACCAGTTCTTCCCAACAGTCTCGGCCCCCCCTCGTAGGTGTAGGATTCGTTCTGCGAATTCCCTGACTTGCGAATGGGTCGGTGGGAGCCCTAGGGCAGCCTGGATCGGTATCCATTCGACCAAGTGCTTCTCTTGCGTCAGGGATAGCTTCTGCTGGCTAGCAAACGCGATATTCCTTGGTTGGGTTCCTTGGATCCGGTGTTGAAGAGTCCGTCTTGGGATACCCCATTCTAGGGATGCCTTCCGGATAGACTGCCCATTTGTGACAGAATCCAAAGCCTGATTGACCACATCTTCTGTATATCCCGGCATTGTCGACTCAAGTAGATGAATACGAAATTTGGAAAGGATTGGGGTAATATTGGTAAAGATATCGTGGGCTGAAGTCGGTAGGTTGAAGTTGCGGTGAGGGATTTTGGGGTGGTGCAAATGGGGGGGCGGTGCAAATGTGGGTGAGCAACGTTACCTAGTCGATTTGCAACTCCTTGAAGCTCTTTGTTATGTTAGGTTCGCTTCGGTCGTTCACGGACACAGTGATGGTCGTGGCATCGGGCTTGCTATATAATTCTAAGTTTGCAGATATCGAAACTATACACAAGGCCCAAATTGAGGCAGGCGATAAAGAGGATAGTCTATATGGATTAAGTGACCCTGAATTACCTAGTGAGTTAGAGGACTGTATTATTGTGGTACCTTGAGGGCTTGGAATTTGGGTTGAATTGAGGGCGTGGTTTTGGTGGGTGGGATTTTGGGGTGGGCGAAATGGGGGGGTGGGCGAAAAGTGGGTGAGCAACGTTATGCAGAGCCACGTATGGTGCTTTGCACGAAGCACCGACTGAGCCCAACACAAAGCCACGAAAGAAGAGTCTAGGGGGAGAGCACGAGGAGAGTTCATGTACATACAGAAAGCGACCCATTCTTCAACAGAAGCCACAAATAGATTAGACAGAGCGGCGGGCAGTCTGGGCTAGCTGGTCCTGGTCCAACACCAGGGCGAAGTGGGGCGGTGCGGTTCATCCTCGGTGTTTCGACTGTCTGCAGACCCCGCCAACTGGGCATAGCTGCTGACTCACGAGCGGCCACAACCGAGTAGGAAATCAAGTCAAGTCAAGTCAAGGCTCGACGGATACTCAGAGGCCCGGCTGAAACGGAGCATCGCCAGAGTCATCGACAGGAAACCCAAGGGACGGATCCCCTCGGTGAGCCAAGAGCAGGCCGAGGGACGCTGCGTGGAGGATTTGAACAAACTCTCACTCCGGCGTCGGTCCCGGTTCAGGCGCGGCTACCGGTCCTGGCAGGAGCCTCTTCAGGTCGGCGACGTGAGTGGTTCCTCAACTGAAGGTTTGTTACGCCTTACAGGTCTTTACGCACCCCGTGACACAGCTACATCCGTAACATCTCGAACGAATGCGGAGATCCACAATCGTGCTTATCTGTTGGTGGCCAATGAAGAGGGTTGGCCGCGAAGCCCAACCGTGGCTGCTGCCTGAATAGAGCCTAAGTCATATCAAGCCAAGCCCAGAGTCAGCCTGGGTTGTTGCCTCACGGTCTGCCTCGGACATAGAACCTTGAGGCAAGACCTGATGGACACCTGCAGGGTCCAGTATCACACTTGAATGGTCAGCCCAAATGTCATTAGGCTAATCTAACCCTACCAAGATGTGCGATATATTAGGTGCTATCGGCAGCTCTCTGGTCAAGGTGCCTCTCAACTTTCAAAATCAAGCCTGGCTTACACACGCAAGCATGAACGACAGGGAAATCATGAAGCCGGATGAGGTCTTATTAAGGACGTCACCAACTCCGCACGAGGTTCACGAGCTACCAAAGGGTTCAGTGGTTCCATCTCGCAGCCGTGGTGCTTCACGTCACGTTCCCAGAGAAGGGCAGTACCTGCAGGTCCCTTCACCGTCGCAGCTATTACCTTTTTTGTCGATCTTTTTCAAGTCACGGATATACCCAGTGGCCTTACCATTCACCGAGCGGCGGCCCCTCCAGCAGAATACCTCAAATCGGTCATCCTATAGTCCATCTGGCCAGTGCCCTACCCCAGCTCGAAACTTTCCAGTTCCTTATGCACCAAAGCAACGTTTTATCCAGGCTGGGAACAACCTCGCGAGCAAACGGCATTCTACACGCAAATACGAACTCTCGCAATTATTGCACTCAATTGTTCCCGAGGAGGGGTCTGAGCACTCCACTATCCTTCTTTGCATGGGAAAGAAGGACTGCAGTCGCATCATTCCTGTTGCCATTGACAGCTCCGCCGACGAGAGGAAAATGTGGGGACAAATCCGTGAGGGATGGTATTCTCATGTAGGGAGGTGGAGGGAAATCATGAGTCCCCTTTTCGGCGTTAGGAACGTGAGCGTTGTCGAGGTTGTACCGACAAGAACTGGAATATTTCTTGGATGTCTGCGCTAACCACATCGAAAGTAGATATCCATTGCTGGCCGCTCTGTGCAGGGGAGACAGCCAGGCAGAGGATTCATTGGCACCTACTCACACCCTCACTCCAATCGACAACATCTCGAGCATACAATCGCAGAGTACGAGCCTCAGGAATATCCATGCCCTTACAATCCGAGCACCGGCCTGACGGGATGCCTCTCAAGCTGTGTAACAGTGGAGTACGGTGACATCACACGATGTCCCGAAGCGGAGTTGCATTTTGCAGAACGGGAGCTGTCGCGTTTGAAACTGCAAGCGTTTCTCAGTCTCGCATTTTCTCAGCCAGAGGTAGCTTTTGGGAATGCGCTTCTCTCTGGGGCCAATGTCATCATGGGTCATCAGTACGTGAGCTCCCATATTATAGGATTGGTGCCTGGCCGTGGCATGGGAAGCTAACAAAGACTGTGACAGCGATGTCCTGTCAAAGCTTGATACCTGGCACTGCCCTGAGCTCGGGGAGCTCCAATTCAAAGGCCTATTGATTGAGGAAGACTGGACGGTCCAGTTTGAACAGATCCTTTTCCCTTGCATTGCTTCGATGCTTTTCGTATTGGTAATTGGGGCGCGGTTTCTTTTTGGAGATTGGGGTGTGGCATGGAATGTCGGAGGCTTCTTTGTTGCGCTTATCTCGCTGTTCTTCGTGTGGGCTCATTACATTGCACATAAAGTTAGCAGATGCTAGCCTCACAGTCGACGGGCTTCTTGTACTCATAGTTGTCCCAGCAGCAGAAGAGCTAAACCGTCTCACCGCGAATAGATCTGACCTCCCATTGTACAAATGACTGGGCGCCACAAATGGCACCAGCAATCTTTTTTGCGGTCAACATCGTCTCGATCATCGGCTTCCAAGCGCTGTCGGCTCGCCTCGGTTACTGTAACCGCCCTATGCCGGCGAACGAGCTGAATGTACTCCATCCCAGAAGGCCTAGTTTCTTCCTCACTGGCATTCGACACGAGGGCGTGAGAAGCAGTAAGAAGAGCCAGGCGATTGGGGAAGCGCCTATCCACACGAAGCATGCCCCGCCGTTTGTACGACACGATCAGGAGCCTCCGTTGGCTCCAGCAAGATGAATATCCAAATCTCTGGCCAATTGGCTTGCCTGAATGGCCCAATAGTGGGTGGCCGGCCTCCTACATGAAGGTCAGACGTTGGGCTGCGATCGTTGGGGGTTCATTAACAGGAGCTCTGTTCGAGTTTCATTGAAAGTTGAGTCCTCTTTCTCTTCCTCTTCCGTTGCAACTCTACCAGAAACCCGGTGAAAGTAATACCACCTCTCCTTCTCTGATAAGTCAAGTGAGTACCTGGTTCCATCCACGTGAAGACTGTCAATCCTGGCCGGCCTCGCAGGGTGATGGTAGAAGTACAGCCTGCATGCAAGACATCCAGGCTTGCTGCAAGCTACGTATTTGTCACTTGCTGCAAACTGTAGCCCTGTTTTGTGGAAGTGCTCAAGCATCTGGACCTCAGCGTGGACGCGAGGAATGAGACCGCCGTTGAAGAGACGGCTCGCCTGCTCATCCAACACGCACAACTTGCCGAGCATATCGTGGGAGTACTCCCTGATGTAAGCGGCCAATCGTCAAATGAAGTGTTTGACCGATCGAAAGGCTTCCGTAATCCCGCTAGGATTGGTCCCATCGTCTGGGTCCCGGCCCAGCTGGTCAAGGAGATGAACCTCCGGATCAAGTCGGGCGTTATATGCTTGGCGACAGACGGCAACATGGTCCACATTCGAATTGGTTTTGAAGTTTCGAAGCCAAGTGGTCAATGCACCTAAGTTGACTTCGCATTGTTAGGGTCTGTCAACTAAACAAGAAGCGGAGAGGGTTTTACAAATCGCTCCATGAAATGGATTCGGGTCACCTTCGAGGTCGATGATGCACTTGCTGGCAAAGTTCGCCAGGCGACGAGCATTGTTGTTGATTCTCTGGCGGGCAAATACCACACATCGCTCAACCAGTTCTTGTTCGAGCCCGCGTTTCCTTTCGTCCGAGAGGTTGTAGTTCGATGCCAGCATCCCGAGAATGGTCTTAAGGAAATTCAAGACTCCATCGCTAATGCCTTGATTGGAAGACACCCAGAATAGGAAGCAGTCATCGCTGTCCTCAATGGCGACAGCCAACGCACTGTCGCCCCCTTTCTTATAGTCGCAGATGAAGGCTAGATTCCGTTGGAATCTTCGTCGTGTAGCGGTAAGACTTGTCGGGGCGTAGTGGGTGATGAGGTGAGGTCCTTGGACGGGTCATAGCAGCTTCAGAAGACACATCGCCTCCCAGAGACGGAACTTGATCTGAACATATTTATCAAGCCTCGGCGTTCGGGCCATGCCTCATGTAAGAGGCGTGAAGTCTGAAATAATTTAAGGTGTGCGGTCACAAATGGGTAGGCTTGAGCGAGGATCCAGCCGAACAACATTCCTGTGGCAGCACTATACACACACACACACACACAAGTTTATTACGCCTGGTGGCCTAGAGCCAATAAGGCACTATTTGCTATTGTACATGGTCGCTTCCTGTAGTCTGCCCAAATCTCCAAGCCCATAATAGGTCCTCTTTCCGCTCTTGCTTTCTCGTCTTCTGTCTTGCCGCCGGTTTCTCGTGGGGTTTAGATTGTATTGGCAAGCTGCTTGAAGGCTATTCTTCAAGTGTTCAGAGTCCTATTGTCAGACGTACGGGGCCCTTATCAGGGCTATTCTCTACGTCTTGGAAGGGGTGATTGATCATCACGAAAAGTCTGATTCTTCTTCTTCTATCGTCTACAAGGTTGGGTTCTTGTCATCCTTATATAAACCTCGTNCGAAAAGTCTGATTCTTCTTCTTCTATCGTCTACAAGGTTGGGTTCTTGTCATCCTTATATAAACCTCGTTTTCGAGTCAACCCGGATCCGTCAGTTCACATAGTCTTCCGGATCCGGTCGCTGACGGTTCCGGAAACAGGAGTTGTCTGACACCTATCTACGGCGACTGAAGCGGCGCCTTTTTGGCATTTGGCAAAGTGGGGTGCTTGGATTCACCTCTGAGCACGTCGGCTGTCGGCTAAACCCCGCTTACCGGGCATAGCCGCTGACTAAGATAGCGGCCACATTCGTTTAGGAAATCAAGTCAAGTCAAGTTCACCCTGTCGCATTCCATCACCCATTCCATTTCCTCACGGACTTATCTTAACTAAGCCTGAAGGAATAGCGAAACATTCACCATGGCCGATGTGCAAATTAAGGATGTAGTGCAAGAGCTACAGGGCGATCTTGCCCGGGCGGTACAGTGTGCACGGCGCTTCCATCAAGACTTTTTGGCGATCTTTCACAACAGGCGACATATCTCTAGGCAATGTTTACAAGCTGATAGTACACTAACAATTCCTTAGCCATATTTGGCGTGCACGCCCACCCAATATTGTTAGTGTGTTTCACTCGCTATGCTGGTTCACTCGCTATGCATATACGTTACTTATAAAAACATCTATAGTAATTTCGAGGTCGCCGCCTGCGCGCCGGACGGACATCGCGCCTTGTCGCGGGTTCTAAAGAAGAGAGGGAATGGAGAAGGACTTCCTCCACGACTCATTGAAGCGGGGAAGCACCTTAAATGTACCCGAGCTGGGGCGCCGTGGCACCACTGACGGCCAGACCACGACGACGCGCGTTTTTCTCCACCAACACCAATAGATTCAGCCAGCAAAGAGAGGCTTTCGGGATTCGGGACGTGTGGCCTCAGGTAGCAGGAAGTGGCCCCGCATAAACCAAGCTTCCGCACCTCACAACACTCTTGCGCTCGAATGTACTCCTTCCCACCTAAACTTCGTACACCTTACTCATCAGAACAGGTTCAGCGCATCCCCATCATGAAGGATCATACTTCGCCGGCTGGGAAGGTATACACCTTCAAACCCAAGGATTTATGGAGCGACGAGATCAAAGGCACAGTCCAGTTGCCCAAGATCGTATTGGCACACATGGTAATTGTCATCGAGGCGCTGGAAAGACCTGGATGGGTCAAGGTTGCGACAGTATGGAAATTGCCTCCGCGTGACTGAACATGGCTAATGTGGTGCACTCAGGTGACTAAGTCCATTGATCCGAAGGTTGACAATGACCACCTTGTTCCAATCAGACCCACACCTAAGAACCGGAGGACTGGAATGCAGCTGAAGCTCTGTGATGATCCATATGGTTGTACGGGACTCCAATGGCTGTCGTTCTTGAGGGTCGATAGGCTGCATGAGTCGCCACTAGAGATCTTGAGCGACTGTGTCAGCTTTGGCAGACAGTTGGAGTTACAGCAACAGTCTTATCAAGGCCTGGTGCATTTCCTTCATCACCAAGCAATCCTGTAATTGGGGGATTACCATGACGACGTCGTCACAGTCAGCGACGAAAGCGAAGCAGACGGCGTGAGTTCTAGGACCGAAAGCGGTAAGGAGAGTGAACTAGGAAACTTCGAGGACGACCTGGACGTTCTACGGGGCTACTCCCTTATGACTCTTTCCACTACGGGGCTCTGTGAGATGCATTCGCTGGTCCAGTTTTGTACGCGGTCGTGGATTTCGGAATTGGGGACGCGACACGATAGAGTCGGCTATTTATGAAGCTGGCGGCAGACCACTTCCCATCCGGCGCATTTGAGACGTGGGGTTCTTGTCAAAGTCTTCTCCCTCATATTGAACTCCTACTGAGCGGAAAGACGAGAGGGCGAGGTGATATCCTGGACTGGGCTGAACTCCTGACGAATGTTTGTTGGTATATGCTCATGATTGGCGAATTTTCACGAGCCAAGGTGCTGGGAGAAGAGGCCACCCAAGCAAGGAAGAACGTTCTTGGACCTAATCATCCCTCCACACTGATCAGCATGGCCAACCTGGCGTCGACGTACAGGAGCCAGGGCCGGTGGGAGGCGGCCGAGAAGCTGTTTTTGGAGGTGATGGAGACTCGCAAGACGAAGCTTGGGGCCGATCATCCCTCCACGCTGACCAGCATGAATAATTTGGCGTTCACTTGGCATGGTCGTGGTCGACAAGACGATGCTTTCATTCTGATGCAGGACTGCGTTCATCTCCGAAAGAAGAAGCTTGGTCCCAGTCATCCGCACACTCAGTCATCGGTTAGAACGCTGCAATCGTGGCAGGCGAGAAGACGCGCGGCGGAAGGTGACTCGAGTAGATATAGATAATTCCTGCAGGACTGTAGTTTATTTATTCGACTTATTCAACCAAGCTTCCATCTGCCTCATGAGTGAGTACATCGCCAGAGCAACATCGCAGCGACCGGGTAATCTGCATTTGCAAATGTTATTGTCCTTGTTCAGTAACAGGGCACCATGGAGGCGCCAGCGAACGCGATAATTACGCACCCGCGTGCCAGTGAGGCCTGCTCAACTGCGGAGTTGAGGAGCGACCGGTGAAGATGTTGAATATTGCCTTCGTTCCGACAAGCCCCGTTCCCGTGACGACGCCACGGAGCTTGGCGGTTATACGGGCTCGTAAGGCCCTTGTGAGATCCCGCCCTTACGAACGGATACCCTATGGCGACTTCTCTCTGTGGAGCTCCGGTCTTTACATGTTGACTCCGATAGAAGAGGTCACTTGAATGTACTCCTTATCCAGCCTCCCAACGCACGACGGTATTCGCCATTGCAGCCACATCCTTGGGCCGGGGAGGGCCCGCTCGGGAATCCATGTCAAGTATGTATCGAATAACAGCCTGTTCTTCTCCCTCGTTCAAATTCGCAGAATTGGGAGGGCTATCGCGTCGTGAAGGAGTGCCGTTCCGTCGACGCCGGAGGGTCGTTTTCGGGACGCTGAATATGTCTGCAGCGCGTTGCATGCTAAGTTCTGGGTCTCCTTCCATAGCCTGGAGGGCAAGGGTTAATTGACTTTCTTTTGAATGCGTTTCCATTGCGTTTGGGTGAACGATCGCGTGTAGAAGATGAGAAATAGTGATGGTCGATGAAAGTGGTCCACTCGCCCGTGATGTACGTTATGTGAAGTGTTCCTCCAACAGAGCCTATGGTCAAGGGAAACCTCCCGCGACTCGCACCTTGCGCTAAATCAGGGCCTGATTCGAGGGCGCCCGGGCCCGGCAGGGCGTGCATGGTTGGCAAGGGTTCGTGTCGATCGTGATTCGAAAGACAATTGGTACAGTTGGCTAACTAGCCACAGCGTCGACCAGGCCCTCGCGCTCCTCGGACGGGCCCAGCGGCCCATCGAGAGCGAGGTCGAGCACTCGTTCACCATCATCTTGCAGTATGACGGGGCCCAGAAGGACCTGCTCGTCACCGTCAAGATGGCCGTCACGAGCCCTATGGCGCAACAGCTCAAGCAGCTCGTGCGCGGGACCAAGGGGTCGTTTGTCAAGGTAAGGATTGAACCCTTGAAGAAAGCAGAAGGAATTGCGTTCTGACTTGTCGGCAGTTCCAGCAGCGAAGTACCTGTTCCCCAGGAGGAGCAGATCGGCGCCGGCGCTAAGCCCCTCGATGAAGGATTCGGGGTAGACACGTACGAGGAGTTCGACCCGAGCGTGCAGAAGTATGACCCTGAGACGAAGAAGAACACCTGGCGGTACCCGACCGTCACGGGACGGTGGATGGGGCTGATTCCATCAACGGCAAGGCCGAGCGGGAGTTCAAGGCGACGCAGTCGAGGGATGCCCTGCGGCTCATCGAGCCGGCGAGGGAGTCGCACGACAAGGGCATTACGGCGGCGGCGTGGAGGTAAGGAACTGATGTGTGCATCAAGCCGTGGGATCGTGGTCTCTAGGTCATCATCATAGCGTCATTAGACCTCATGAGCCTGGATCCGCAGCGTCGCCCTGCGCCGTCTTTCCTTCCGCCTCCCACCAGCTCCTCATGCCGTCCACGTCGCACCAGCCAAACTGGCGCGGCTCCTCGTACCACCACCTCTCCCCCTGCCTCCTGGGCCTGTCGCTGACGTACTTCCTGAGGCTCCCGCCGTCCGCCAGATGGTTCTTGACGCCTACGAGCAGGACCACGGCGCCAACCTGCGGAGCGAACTCGTCGGGGTCAAGGAACACGGTCAGTAGGACACGCTTGCTGGTGGAGGGGCCCGCGACGCGCGCCGTGCGCATGGAGTAGGGGGGCACAGGGCACGGCTGGACGTCGTCGAGGGCGCTGGCGACCACCGGGGCGTTGATGGACCAGTTCTGGTTGTAGGGCAGGTCGGGGATGGACCGGAGGCGGGTGAGCTTGAGCGGGATGGAGGGATGGGTCCAGTCGCGCGGCAGTGCGACGGGGCCGCGGTGCGCGTAGGCGACGGCGTCTTCCCTGCGTCGAGCGGTTTTGGAGGGCGAGACGACCATGTTCTCGAAATCGTCCCCGTCGAGGCCGTCGTCGTCATCGTAGTCGTTGCTTTGTTGCTGGCGAGGCCGATGCTTCGTCGGTGTTGCTTGGCTCAATTGGCGTTCCTCCTGTGCCTGTGCTTCATTGATGCCCTCGAACTCGAGCTGGCTGCTGGGTATCAGTCGACCTCGTCCTCAACCCCGGTCCGGTGGTCGTGTTGCCCTGCTTGTTCGCCGATTTGCCTGGCAGCCGGGCTCACTTGCGCAAGTTCTGAAAGCCACCCGACGGTGACCAGGTCGCCAATGACGAGGTACACCATCTGCGACGGGCCCCCCGATTCGTCGTTGCCGAGTTCCCTGTGCCGGATGTGGAAGGTGTAGAGGCGCACGAAGCAGCCGACATGGACGGCGCCCACGTCGATGAAGCGGTGCATCTCAGGGCGCAGCAGGGCCTGGATGCACAGGTCGCCGTCGCCGAGGACGAGGCGGACGGCTCGCCATCGCATCGACGAGGAAGATGGAGCCGGGGATGCAGGGTCCTTCTGGGCATCTTGGTCGTGGTTGTCGGGAGACATGGAGGCTTCGGTCAGTCGTGGGAGGGACGGTGATGTTGATTTTGTTGGTCGGCTGATGGAGCAACCTCAATTGGGATATCGGGGGAACATATCACCGATACTCGAGGTGTCTGTCCGAGCTGACTACTCATGATTCAGCAGGGTATTGGGGACAGTGATTTTGATCTCTCCCTTGAGCGCTCCTCCATTCTCCTGAAAGGATAGGGTCAGGGTTAGGCGCAGAGTCAGCAGACCTGGCATGTGTCCAATAACCAGTTAATATGACGCGATGCACTTGTGGCATCCACGAGTGGAATCCCTCTGTCACCCCGTCGACCACGCACAGTTGGGGCGTCGGGTTTCTGCGTCCCTCCGTTCAGCGTCGCGGTCCCCGCCGAAGAAGCGGTGCTTTGGCGTCTGCGGGAAGACCGTTCATAACGCAAGAACTTATCAGGTGGTTGTCTCATTGTCTGGGGAAGACGTGAGGAGTACAGTAATTTCAATTGATTGTCTGCGATCCGATTAAGTTCTTAGTTAGATGTTCGTCAGGTTGGGTTGAGCCGCGCGCCACTTACGTTATCGGGCTTTGTGGGCATTCACGACGGCCACCAGAGATCTGGCTTGATGTTTTGGAATGATGCATGACGGACGGGCTGACGGGCTGATCTGGGGAAGCATCGACGATTGGAAAGCAAAAGCCACCAGAGCCTAGCGGTTTGCATGATGTGACGTGGTCGAGGCCCATTCGGCGGCCATGCAGCCTCCACTGTGGAAGGCCAACTTGGTGGGGTGCCTACGAGCACCGTCATGCTGGCAGATGCTTAAAACCCACCGAAATCCCCTTCGCTTCTGGCGCTTCTGGCGGACTATCTACTCGCTATTCACTCTGACATCGTCTAGGGATTCTCTTCTAATGGATGTCAAAGATGTATCCGGTGAGGGCTGGCTTGATCCATGGCTGCGGCAATGGGAGCAAAGCGCAGCGCGAGCACAACAGCGTAAGGGGCAACTTGTGCACGACCACTCTCCTACCAGTCATCTCGTGTCACAGTTCATGATGAAACTGCGCATGACTTCCTACAATCAGAAGTCGTCGCCACGCACCATGGCCGCGTCGCAGCTCCCTCCACCTTACGCCCCTTGTGTCCGCCCCATTAGCGAGCTTGAACAGATCGCTATTTCCGACATGAAGCTTGAGACGCACCATCGCGGTAAGAGAACAGCGCTTCGTGTCCTCACGCCACCGGACCGCATGACAGCCGTCATGGCTATCGTGGAGGACGAGCAGGAGACGGCTCTGTTGCTTCAATTGTACTATCAACCGGATGAATCTGTCGTCCCGGCCGAGGAAATCTTGCAGCCCGGCAACGTGTTCATCCTCAAGGAGCCCTTCTTCAAGACTGCAACGGATGGCTCATACGCGCTGCGGGTTGATCACCTCGGCGACATTGTTCGGTTGGCGAATGACGATGACCGTATCCCATCGCAGTGGAGCAAGCACCCTCCAACTCTCAGGCAATCAAGCAAAGACATTCGAATTCGGGGCAATGAAGCAGTACAGGAGAAGCAATGGGCTATGGCACATCGCCTGTGAGGTTGCCCAGTTTTTTAGTCTTGATCTTCTCCTAACTGCAGTCATATTTGTGAGTCATGATGCTAATTCCATAGATACACATATGCCATTCAGAATGCGAAGACACCCGAGGACAAGCAGCTGGCTCAATTGAACCGCTCGTTGACGAACATGAGACTCGGACGGCCGGTAGAGGCTTTGTCGGACGCTAAACGGGGTAACAACCCCTCCGCACCCTCAGAGAAGGGTCTTTTCCGCGAGGCGCGGGCTTTGTATGAGCTAGGATACTTTGAGCAGTCCCTCGAGAGGCTCGAGAGTCTCACGGCTTCCTACCCAGACAACCCAGCCGCAAAGCCCGAAATACAGCGAGTCAAGGCTCGCTTGCACGAGCAGAATATGGGCGCCTACTCTTTCCGTCAGATGTACAGACAGACCCGAGAGATGCCTCCATTGATCGACTGCGCGACCTTCTCCGCACCCGTTGAGGTACGCGCGTCACCAGGAAGGGGCAACGGCCTCTTCACCACGACCCCGGTTTCTGCGGGGCAACTGCTCGTCTGTGAAAAAGCTTTCGGATACTGCTATGCTAGCGAAGACAACCCTGAGACGATAAGCCTCTTGATCAACGTGACCACGAAGAAGGGTGTCGTGGGTGGCCAAGCACGCCTTCTCACGCAGCTCATACAGAAGATGTATTACGATCCCCGAGCACAGACGTCATACCACGAATTGTACCATGGCGACCATGCAGTTCCTTCCGTCTCGGAGGTTGATGGGCACCCCGTGATTGACTCGTAAGTCATTACTTACTTGGGAATTGATGAAACGACTGACCGATCAAAGCTTCCTGGTTGCTCATATCCTGTCTCTCAATGCCTTTGGCGCGCCAAAGACCTCCCGCGATTCCATCTCGCAAAGGACCGCCAGCGGCGTAGGCCAAAGGACTGTGCAGGAGGGTAAATTCGCCACGTCCGGGCTCTGGCTTCTTGCCTCACGGATCAACCACTCCTGCGTCGGCAACTGTCGCCGCTCCTTCATTGGGGACATGCAAATCATACGCGCGACAAGAGACCTCGAAGCCGGCACCGAGCTCATGTTCGGTTATCGGGCGCCGCAGCATCTGGAGTCATATGCCGATGTTCAGAAAGGCCTCAGGTCATGGGGCTTCACGTGCAACTGCGAGCTCTGCCTCAGCAGAAAGGAAACCACTGACGAGGCGCTCGCCCGTCGCAAAGCCCTTACCAAACAATTGTCAAAGGTCCTCAACGGTTACCAGGAGACTAATATTCCCGCAGCGCAGCGAATACTTTTGCAAATGGAGAAGACCTACCCACCGGGTGTACCAGACGCCATTCGTCTAGAGCTGTGGGACCCGCACTTCGCGCTGGGTGCCGCCTTGCTCTCTAGGGGCAAGCCTGCGGAGTGCATCAGAATGATAGTTAAGGGCATGGAGACGCTCGGTTTTGGCGTTACGGCAAGTGTCCCAGCCGGTGGCAAGAGGGCTGCACTCGAGGTCATGCGCTGGGGGTATATGACTGACATGACGCCGTGGGCATTTCTCTATCTCTTCAGAGCTTACGAGATCTTGGCTCCTGAGGTTTGCGTCGCTGCAAAAAGGTATGCTGGCATCGCTTACAGCATCCTGGTGGGCGAGGAGGAGACTCTAGGTGACGAGTTTCCACAGCTCGCGTAGCCGTCGAAACGGAGCGTGACGTCGGAAATGCGGCGGCCGTCAACAGAGGTGTCAGGAGAATCAATCGGTACAAAGCCCGAGGTTCGTAATCACTATAACGTAAATGCATAGCGAGTGAACCAGCATAGCGAGTGAAACACACTAACAATATTGGGTGGGCATGCACGCTAAAATTTGATAGTAAATTGTTAGACTAACGTACTCCATAAGCGAGTGGAACACACCGTCGCGACTCCCCAACCACCTATCTTTCATCACCTTTCTACCCACAATTAAACATGGAGACTCCTTGCAAAGAAGCTCAATTGATTCTTGCTATCGAAGCTATCAAAAAAGATCCCAAGCTAAGCATTCGGAGCGCTGCGAAGATCTACAGCGTGAGCCATGTGACGCTAGGCCGACGACTGAAGGGAACTATCTCTCGACGCGACAGCCCTCCGTTTTCGAGGACATTGACTTCCTTAGAGGAGCAGACAATTATTGAGAGTATTCTGGACCTGGATTCGCGATCATTTCCTCCCCGGCTTCGTGACGTGGAAGATATGGCCAATAGGCTGCTCGCCGACCGAGGCGCGCCACACGTCGGAGTCAACTGGGCTTCAAACTTCGTCAAGCGACAACCACAGCTAAAGACGCGTTGCTTTCGCAGATACGACTATAAGAGGGCCCAATGTGAAGATCCAGACGCGATAAACGCGTGGTTTCGCCTTGTACGGAATGTGCTTGCGAAGTACGGCATTGCGGCCGCAGATATTTACAACTTCGATGAGACCGGCTTTATGATAGGCGTTATCTCAACAGGAATGGTCGTCACAAGCTCGGAAAGGCGCTCAAATACGAAGCTCATACAACCTGGAAATCGACAATGGGTCACAGTGATCCAGGGGGTTAATTCCCAAGGCTGGTGCGTCCCGCCGTTTATCGTGGTCGCAGGCAAATATCACCTCTCGAGCTGGTGCGAAGAAACATCCCTACCAAAGGATTGGGTTATCGCCACGACTGAAAACGGATGGACTACCAATAGAACAGGACTGGAATGGATTCGGCACTTCGATAAGTACACCAGACCTCGCACAACAGGCACACATCGACTCCTCATTCTAGATGGACATGAAAGTCACCACTCGATCGAATTCGACGCCTACTGCAAGGAAAACAACATTATCGCGCTCTATATACCGCCTCATTCATCTCATTTACTCCAGCCTCTCGATATTAGCTGCTTTGATTGATCACTGGCGTGATAAAAGAGTGTATCTACAGGTACAGGAATGTCCTCCTTATATATCCATCCCTGCCTGCCCCGTTGGGTGGTCCTGTGAGGGGTTGTTAGGTTGGCTCACGGTGAGGTCGTGATCCTGTTATGTTTGGATCATGGATCGTTGCGATCCAAACCTAACTGTCGAGCAGGCACCACCAATAGTCATTAGCGCGCATGGACCAGAGGTCCCCGTTAGACAGATGCGTGCCCAGTTTCTGTGGAAACGGGTCCACCTGGTACTTCTGCAGGATGTACCGCGATGCAGACCCCTAAAACTGCCTCGGACCCGCCTTCACCTAGATAGCTAGAATGTATGCAAGCCACCACCAACATTCGACCCCCTACTGCGATGAGCCACAACGTCTGACACTAACCGTGATCCACCTTGTTAGGATCACCGTCCTTTGTGATCCTGTCACGTGACTATCTTTGGCATTCCTTATCTTATCGGTCGTGCGCTTGTTCCGTTGCGCGGGGCTGCCTGGTCTCCGTTGGTTCCTTGGTTGCTACGATAGCCTACTCTATAGTAGATATTTACTAGAGTGTAGGGATAGATAAGGAACTATAGACTTACGCTGTTGTTCGCGGCGTTTAGGATTTTCCTGGGAACTTTTACTTGATATGCGGTTTAGTTGTTTTATTCCAGTGCTTGACCTACTTCTTACCATTAGGTTAGGCGTGGCGTTTGCATTGTTTATTGTACAAGTCTTAATATAGAATGCCTCGCTTCTGGCCCTCGATCCCTCTCGTCTGTCATGGATGGGCGGCAGTTTTGTTGGCTTCGTTTCGGAGTGATGGTCGAATTTGAGCAACGTAGTAGGGAACGGACCACCATCTAAATTGCGGAGGTGCATACCTGATCAAATGGCGGAGAGGCACGTCTGTAGGGAAAATGGATTGGTTCGGGTACCCAGCTCGTGACGCAATGTGGCTTGAACTTCATGAGCAAGCACAAGGCGGTGTGAGAAGGCACTATACTACTCGAGCGGGGTAGTTCTAGGTCTACCTCTTGACTTGCCCGCCAAATAAATCACCATTAGACTGCACACTTTTGAGGAAGCTTCCGCTTTCTGTTTTTTCTCATCTCCTTCTCAATGGCAACGATTGTAGGTCTGGCACCTACCTCCGTCCTCTCCACCAACCGTAATGCCGCTCTTACTGTACTAAATATGGCGGAACACGAGGTGTCCAAGGCAAAAGTCCCGGCTGCTCTTGCCGCTGCAGCCCAGACAGTCGTGGATTTTGCTGTTCACAATTTTCCAAAGGCGACTGTTCATGTGGTCCAAGTCTGCAAAGGCAACACTGGTACAGCGGTAGCCTGTAGCGTTGCCGGCGCTGGCCTTGTCCTCATCGCTACTCCAGCAGCCGTCGTCGCGCCTGGCTTGACAGCGGTGGGGTTTGGGGCGGATGGCATTGCCCTCGGTGAGAATTTTCTGTCTACTCTCTCCTAAGCCCTTATCGGCCATGATGCATCAGATTCTGACCCAGCTTCTTCAGGGTCTATGGCGGCAGGTATCCAAAGCGGTATTGGCAGCGTTGTGGCTCCTAGCCTGTTCGCTACACTCCAGAGCGCCGGGGCTGGTGGTTACGGAGCAGCGACAGTATATGGGGCTGTTCAGGTCGCAGGCGGGGCAATTGTCTCTTCGGCTGCCGGTGTTATGGCACGAACCAAGGCAAAGCTGTAATTTATTGAGAAGTTAGTCTTACATCGCTATCCCTGGCGCTCATGAAGTACTACTTATTATCACTGCTGGCTACGATAGCTATCTCTGGAGTTCTCGAACAGCACGACCCTTGTGTCTCCATTGATAGGGCAGGACTCCTCCTCAGCTGACGCTCGGAAAAGCTTCAGCACTTGGTGTCTCACCGCCGGCCACACTTGTCTCCATGCCATCACCGGCCGCCTTCCATAGTTTCATCTTGAAAAGCTGTGATCCTATCTCTTCCGAGGTGATCTCCGGCATGTCGCTGGGCGTGCGGACCCTCCTCGGCTTTCTCGTCAGACAATGGTGGAAAAGAAGGTGGCCGGCAGCTCCTCTGCCTGCTCCTTTCCGTTGGCCATGCGGGTTCCGTCAGCTCTGGCGAGCTGTGGGACCTTGTCAAAAGGCCCTCTTCCCTCGGTGTCTAGGTACTTAGCCGCCTTCCAGATGTTTGGTGTTGTCCACGAGGAAGCCATCCCAGCGGGCCTTCTTCCGCCGCCGAATGTTGTCGTGATACTGCTTTGACGCTTCTTTCGCTAGTTGTTCAAATTCCGGCTCAGCCTGGCCCCATCTCCTATCAGATCTGGCCCGATTCCTCCGATACGTGTAGATGCGACGAAATTGTGTGAAATCTGCTGTCCAGTACCGCTTGGCACGGTGCGATGGCTTGGCCTTCAGCGTGAGTTCGTGGGGGTTTGCCCACGATCCACGGCCTGCTGCTCTACCAAACCTTCTGTGGCCACCGTCTCTAGTCTTCGGGGCATTCTCGCGTTGGCCTCCTTCCAGTATAGGAGCCTAGACTCCAGCGTGGGCTACGGTGTGGCCAGATCCAACTTCGTTTCCGCCGCATGGTGATCGGACCCATGATCTGTTTCGTGTGTTGTACACTTAACCAACGCTCCCTCGAGATCCTTCGAGACTGGAATCAGGTCGATCGTTGACTTTTGTTCCCCGCCCTGCGAAATGTTTGCTCCCCGCGGCAGCAGGCTCTCATCACATCCACCACTTGCCCTGTGCAACATCTGACAGGTCTCCAGCAAGGCATCCGCATCGTGCCCCTGGCCATACACGGACATCAGGAGCATCTCCCTACCCGGCAGTCGCACCATGTACGCTACCTCTGTCTCTGTAGGGGACACTTCAGGACTCTTCCCGGCACTCATCGTGGCGGTGGCCCTCTTCAGCGCATCTGGCAGATCTCTGTCTTCCTGCGCTTGAGCGCCATGCTGCCGATTCTTTGGCCGTCATAATATTGTTCAGGTAGGTGCCTTCAATCGAACATCTGGTGTACTCCGACTCGCCGCCCGCGTGGAATTATCCTTTCTGCAAGACCCTTCTCCGCCCGCGTCTGTCCTCGGGGTATCCTCTCGCTGAGCCATGACATCTTGGCCACCGTTGCCTCCTTTGCTTGGCCGAACGCCTCGGAGGCCGCTATCGTCCAGGACAGCCGACCTTAACCGAATACAGTTTCGTCGCGGAACGCGCGTAAGCCGCTCGCCAGTTCCATCCTCTCAGCCGCTTGCTTGACCATGCTGTGCTCTGCTTCGTCTCTACAGACAATCTTGATCCTGTTCGCATTTCTCGCAATCACCGTCTCCGTCTCGCATCTCCAGCTGTCGTCCTCTCTTCTGGCCCTCATTTTGTTTTCTACTGCTACTTTCACTGTGCCCCCGTGTACTTTGCTCTTGTCTGTCTCTTCTGCTTGAGGTGTGTCGACTATGCAGAAGAGGGTGTCGGTGAAGCTCGAAGGCGTGGTGTTCATCGAGGAGAGGGTCCGTACGTTGGTCGGTTGGCTCGTCGGCGGCGTGCGCGCGACCTCGGCGTAGGACGGTTGTGCGTCGGAATGGGTGGGACTGGCCATCGCTGGGCACTTCATGATCGCTTCCAATTGCTCTCGGACGTCCTTCAACTGTCGCTCGGTATCCTGGAGTTGCCGGCGGGTTTCTTGGTCTTGCTGCTGGCCGTCGAGAAGAAGGCGTTGCAGTTCTTGGATCGTTGCCTGTTGCTCTTTGCACTCCTTCTGCAAGTCCTCCATCTGGGTGAGCACCTTCTGCATCATTTTGAGCATCGCGTCTCCTTACGCGTTGCTCTTCTTTTTCGGCTCCTCCCCATCGTTTCCAACCGTGTCCGCGGTCCGCTTTCCGATTTTAATTGTCTTCTTCGCCGTCAAGATGATGTCGTCATCGGCCTATAGGTTGTCGTGCGCCTTGGTAGTAAGGGTTGGATTGCGATTCGATCGTCTCGGGGCGGGCTCGTGGTCGGTGGGCTCTGCCACGTTCCCGGTTCCCCCCGCGTCAGATATTCCACCGCGATGAGACGCGTCACACCGCAGCTTCCTGTCCTCGAATACAAACAACAAATAGTACAATAGCTGGCTGCAGCGCAGTACCTACCAAGCTCCCAAGGGGATCCTGGCCAACCCCGCCCGGGATGTAGTTGTTAATAACCAGTGGCGGCTGTCCAGTCAGAGCTGTTTCCGGACCGCTACGTTTCCGCTTGCGGCTCGAGCACAACTGCGGTATCCCGTTCCCCGCAGATGCTAGGCGCGTGGGGGAAGTGCGGAGGCGTTGGAGGTACATATAAGCAGCTGCGGATGGGTCCTCCTCGCGGGAGGAGGCCAGATTTCGATGTTCTATCACCAAACACCTACGAATTGAACTGCGGACTGCGTTGTAGAAGACCTCTTCACTCTGCTGACAACTGCGCTCTGACAGTCTCACAAAAGGAGGAGATTGCCGTGATATCTTCAACATTGGAAGTTGGTAGGGGGAGGAGCCACAAATCGCTGAGTCACATGCCTAGACTAATAGTCTAGACGACAATTTGCGTTGCAGTCTGGTCTGACGGTGACGGACGCACCAATAGTCCAGTCTGCCTATCGCTACGAGACTGTTAGTTTAGTGTGATGAAGTCAAACGGACTGATTGCACCATTAAGAGCGCTGCATGCCTTGCAGCTGCCATTCAGCTCACGGAAATTGGTTTGGCTTTGGACATTCCACACAGCAATTCTGGAAAGCCTCAATGAAACACGTGTTCGATTGAGGAGTCTCCCCTCCTGCGGAAAGGACCGATGGATAATTCCAACTGTGGGCCGAAGACGAATGAAAACTTTGAACTCAGTTACATGACCTACGGGTGGGCAGTGGATTTACCGTCTACTTAATTTCATTCGCAACTTCGGACCGAAACCTAGACGTGATCGCTGCACCACGGCAGGTAGCAATTCCTCAATGCGCCTTAGTCTCACACGGGAATGCTCGTTGACATGTCCGATGCAGCTTACAGGCGAGAAACGGAAACATGACCACTGGCAAGTGGGGCATGAGACGGCTTTAAGAATGTGGAGTCCGACCTCTTTGACAACTGATCGTTCCGGGGTCGTTGGTCAATTGAAGCCGGGTATAAAGCCCGTTGGTTTCGATTCACCCGTTCCCGATCCTGTCCCATGTCCAGACCTACCGAGCCGACACCTTCCTGTCAACAAACGGAATCACAAGCCATGGCAACCCATATACTTGTTGAGGGCGCGAAGCATGAGCTTAAGGAAAAGAGGATCGACGACCTTGTAACTCCCAGTTTCATCGACACAACGGCCGCCTTAGCCGATGTACTCGATGCCATTCGGGATCTCCCAACAGAACCACCATCTTTCTACATTGATCTTGAAGGAGAGAATCTTTCCCGGCACGGAAATGTGTCAATTCTTCAGCTTTACGTCAAGCCAACCATGCGGACTTACCTCATTGACGTTCACACCCTGCGCAAAACGAGCTTTACAACCCCTGGGTCCAGCGGCCATACTCTCAAGGACATGCTGGAGGCTTCAGACATTCCAAAGATCTTTTTCGACGTTCGAAACGACTCAGATGCGTTGTTTAGCCACTTTGGTATTCGTCTGGCGGGTGTACAAGATCTACAGCTTATGGAGGTTGCAACCCGTACATTCAGCAGGCGGCATGTCAATGGACTAGCTAAGTGTATCGAGCGCGATGGTCGCCTATCGAGCGCCGAGGCCAGGGACTGCAAAGAATGCAAAGAAAAAGGGGTCCGGCTTTTTGCGCCTGAGCGTGGAGGGACATACCAGGTGTTCAACGAGCGTCCGTTATCGGATGAGATCTTGCGTTACTGTGTTCAAGACGTTCGCTTCTTGCCCCGTCTTTGGGCCCATTACAACCAAAGACTTACACCAACTTGGAGAGATCGTGTCACGATGGAGTCTCTGGAGAGAGTGACGCAGTCTCAGTCCGCCGCCTATGTTGCTCATGGGCAGCACAAAGCCTTGACCCCAGCTGGGTGGATTAAGTTTTAGCTGCTGCAGTCGGCACAGAACTGACCGTACTCGACGGGTGGATGTCTGGCAATCTCTTAGTCTGTTTAATCATATTCTGACCTTTGAATTATTTTCTCAAACGGCGAATGCACTTTTAAGTAACGTACATGTACAGTGAGTGGACGACTTTCGCGTCATTCTCCAAACTTCAACATTCCACCTTACTTTCCTCTACAACCAGTCATGGAAACACCTTCACGAGACAGTCAGTTATTCCTTGCCCGTCAAGCAATTGGAAAAGATGCAGGGTTAAGCGCCCGACGTGCTGCAGCCATCTACAATGTCAGCCGAACGACTCTCGTCCGCCGCCAGAACGGCACCCCATGACAAGGACGCGGTTACGGTCATTGACAAGCCAGTAGCTGCCATTATAGAATTCATAATGACCTACCCCGATGACGACATTCACGACCAGGTCACGGGCCGTCATCGATACAGGCGGCGGGACCATTGACGTGGCCAACGTCTATCCCAGCAAAACACCAGAAGGCCTAACAGTACTGGTCAAGTCAACCTCCGGGAACGATCGTATTGGTGGCATGGACGTCGATCGCCGCATGGTTGACCATGTGCTTGCTGCTCGCAAGGGCAAGCATGCGCACGATGACGGTGCTCTCTTAAGCGAATGCGAGGCCGGTAAAAGAGAGCTGTCGACGGCCCGCAGCGTACTCTCCATCCCAGTACGGCCTTGCGACGCGAGAACGGAAACCGAGGAGCTCGTGAGCATCACAAAGGCGCAGTTCGAAGGCCTCTGCGAGCCTGTCGATTCGGCTTTGCGCGCAGCCTTGAAGGACATGACGGGCTTGGCCGACCTGCATGTCAAGCATGTCCTCATGGTCGGAGGCTCGAGTGGCCTGCCCTGCGTTCGCCGGATCTGCGAGGAATGGTTTCCCGACGCCCGCGTGTTGCAGTCCGCTGGTGCTGTTACCGTTGCGCGTGGTGCGGCGCACGTTGCCTCTGACTCCTCCATCCACTTCACATAGTCGCTTCCCCGGGCCATCGGGATCGTCGCTCATTCTTCCGACGATGCCGCCTCCAGTTTACGGTTGGACACGGTGATGCGCCGCAACACCCAGCTACCGAATCAGTTCGAGAGGACATTTTTCACCAAGCTCGACAATGAGACCGAGATAGAGATTGAGCTCCGCGAAGGGGAAGCTCTCGAGTCAAGTGTACACCTCGGCACCCTCGTCATCAAGGAGATTCCACCGTATCCCAAGGGAACAGAGATCCTGGTGACGGTCAAGGTCCCCAAGCTAGGGACCGTCATTGCGAAGGGAACAATGGCGGGCCTCGCCAAGGAGCTGACGATCGTACCCATACCCCGGCTGTCGGAGGAGCAGCTGGAAGAGTACCGCAGGCGCACGAGTGAGCGTCTAGGCGATGGGCCCCAGAAGGGCGGACGGATCGACAGCGGTGGTGGGCTCGAGGACGGCAAGGGACCCCAGCAAGACCACGATAGCGAGCAAGCGAGCACCCCTATCAATTGCCATCAATTGCCCAAACGCGACCCCAGCATCTTAGTAAGCCAAACCTGAAAGCATTAGCTACAATACTCCAATGAGAGTGATGGTGTCGCCGATGCGTCTGTGTTTGATTGACTTGACTTGTCCCTGGTGAGAATGGCAATGTTGCCAAATACCAGGCGTCTCGATGTTCTTGGGCACTAACCTGTTGACTGCGTCGAGCATCCTATCGTGGGCATCCAGGCCTTTGTGCAGGCTGCTAGCTCCGCCGTGAACGGGTTCTACATGTCTCTTGGCCCTAGCCTGGCTCGTTCCGTCAAGAAACCCTCGGGTGCCCAGATGGCCCACGGGGTCCTAGTTGCTACACCGATGCCGACCGTGTCACTTCTCGTCGATGTGCTTGTGGTGATCGCTGTGAGGTATTGTGGTGCGCCCTCAGTGAGGGCCGTGGTCACATCCTTTTCCTGGAGTAGGGCGATTCTCTTCTCCCACGGGCCGAGTACGAACGGCTTGATGGGCCGGAAGGTGTCCTGTCTCTTCATCGACGTCAGCCAATGTCAAGTCAGATGGTTTTCTTACGCCAGTATCCCTCGCGCAGCTTGTTGGCCTCGGAAACAGCGTGGGTGATGCGGTGGTCGTTGATCGCGTGAGTCCGTTTGTAGGTTCGAGGGCGCCAGTGAGAAAACTTCACGGCACCACACAACCGTGGGAATCGACTGCGCGCGACGCGCCGCACCTACTGATGCCGGACTCTCTCAAACAGCATCCAGTGTGCTCAGCGGAGGCGGTGCTTACACATGACACGTCAAATTTTCAAGACGCCGACATCATGCTAAGGAAGCTTTCCTTGACACTTTGCCTTTCCCACAATGTGCAATACTCCGCTATGAGCGCCCGCCCGTTTCTTTTCCCCTTGCTAGTTTGCCTGATGTGGCGGAAAGTGGCCTGATTTTCAAATTTAGGTTTGTGAGAGTGGATACCACTCCGAGACTGACGAATCACAGAAGATTACGGAACATCCCTTAAGCCTTGACGGATGGTACTGTGGGGCCAAAGAAACAATATCGTCTGACGAGCGTTCGTAGTGGCCACCACGCAGTGGACCAGCTCCGGCTCTGAGATTGGCGGTACGTACAAGGCTACAGCCCGGAATTTCAGGTTCCCGTGGTCAAACGAACTCGGAAATTCGGGGCCCAGCGGCCCCATCTCATGATGTTCCGGCCGATCATCCGTCGTGTTGATGTAAATGCGAGAACCTCTCGTCTGTCCTCGTATCCTGCATGAAATCTCATCAGATCGACCTCATTCAGCATCTTTCAGAGCCTGAAGGTACCGTGAAACTACTCCACCGTGTGTATCTCATTGAACGACACTCTCCCTCACCTCCTGATTCTTAACTTGGCGTGGCCGCCGCCGTTCAGCTTTCATCTGCATTAGAGCCTTCTTGGGTCGCCATTCTCCAATACAAGCTTCGCCTCCCTATCTTGTCTGCCTGAGTTCGAGGCGCCTGAGATTGAGCCACAAGATGACAGGACCACTCGTTGGGGACAACAACCAGGGGGGCAGCTACAGCTGTTCTGAGTGTCAACGCCGCAAGCAAAAGGTGAGTGTTCCACTGCTTATACGTTTGCATCGCTTATGTTCAAGTGCAATCGGAAATGGCCCTGCCACCAGTGCTACAAGCGTAAGGTTGCCGACCAATGCCAGTTCAACCCCGAGCCGCAACCCATCAGGTTCTGGACTCCCTCCGTCGACATGAGACAGAAGGGCGAGCAGAGCTATCAAGAGACTGAGAAGAACCATGAGTGGGGCTCGGGAGAACGGCTGGAGGTTGTCGACTACACGGCGCCTTACTTGTTCGCGACGTTGGGGACTGATATTGAGGTAGGCTTTTGCTGACAAGCTTGCCATTTATGGCGTCTTTATTGACCCGCCAGGTGAGGCAACAGACACATCTCAAGCAGTGCTATGCGAATCCAGAGACGAACCACCTGCTCCGTCGCGCTCTACTGTTTTTACCTACAAGGCATTGCATGGGTGAGGAATGATGCAGCCATCAAATCATTACCATCTCATTCTAATCTACATAGACTCTATCATCCAAGGCTTCCTCCGTAACGTCAATTTCTACTACTACATCGTCTATCCGCCTGACTTCCTCGCCGAGTACCACGAATGGTGTGCCCGCCGCTCCGAGAATCGGCCCCTCGGGCTCCACTGGACATGCCTCCTGCTCATGGTGTGCGCCTGCTCGGTGCAGTGCGCCGATGCCGAGATGACCTCGGTGCTCGAGCTTGAGTTGGGCCGGCCGCACAAGCAACTGACAGATCATTACCATGATGCCGCTCGAGAGCTGTACAGCGGGATCCCCGTAGGACACGCCCATATTTTTACAGTGCAGTTTCTGCTGCATTCGTGTTACTGGTTCATAGAAAAGACCCAGTTTGTTGAGTGCTGGCTCGTCCTGGGGATAGCCGTTCACGAAGGGCAGGCGCTGGGTGAGCCTCGGCCCCGCTTGAAAAGTTGGCGACACTCATGCCAGGAACGACAGCTGACTTTTCAAGGCCTCCACCAAGAAGTACATGGAATCACTGACTTTGAGCGCGAGATACGCCGAAGATTGTGGTGTTTGCTTAATGCTTGGGACTGGTAAGACTCTCCGAACTCTCACTATACGCCACTTGCTCATACCGCAGGCTCATCTCATCCATCCTCGCCCGTCCTATGCTGATTAACCGCACTCACTGCGACGTTAAACTCCCTAGCCTAAGTCTCGAAGGGTACCCGACCTCGCCGCTCCTCCACGTTAAACTGCAGTCTAAGCTCATCAACGATATCTTTGAGCGCTTCGGGCCACCCAAGCACGTCACGGAGCCGACCTGTATTCTAGAATATCAAGAAATCATTGAGGTGTGGATGCAAACACTACCACCACCGTACGCCTTCGTCCACACCGACCGTCGGCAGGAGGTCGAGTACCCTTGGATCGCCCTTCATCGGCACTATGTCCACACTATTGTCTTCTCCATGATACTGAGCCCGCTGCGTCCATATATGGCCAAGACGGTGACGAGGGAGACGCCGGAGGTAGAACTGGCGCTGCGTAGGAAGGGTATAGAGTATGCACTTAAACGCATGGGTGCCGTACATGCGTTTTTCGACTATCTCTGGTTGAGAGATATAGCATTTCATACTGTCCCGTTCTTCATACTCGACACTGCGACGCTCCTCGTCTCAGCTTTACTTCACGACGAGGCAGGCACGATCCCTCGGAAGGATGATATCACGAAGGCCATTGATCTGGCGTTGGGTATGCTGAAGCAGCTGGCGGCTGCTACAGCAACGGCAAAGGCGCCTTATGGTATCCTGCGTCGGCTCTTGGTGTCCAGCTGCAGCGGCCGGCGGATCAAAACGTGGGTGACAACCCGGGCAAGCGGCCTATAATCATGGAGGTGCGGCTGCTACAGGTGAGGGAGGATCCGCTAATCTCACCGGTTTTCACGAACTCCACCGATCCGAACGTGTTCCTGGAGAACATGGGTGCTCCCTCGGAGTTGATGGACATCGGCAGTTGGTCTACCGACCCTCCCGTCATAGCCTCGAGTTCCGATGGCCTGGGTCTCATCGCGATGTTCACGAACCCGCAGACAGTTGGCCCGCCGACAAACCCTCCCAGCAAGTATGTGGGCGCGTCCGTGATGCGGAATATGGACCACGCTATACAGTCGGGGCGTGGAACCTGGTACGTTTTGTGACCCTGAGGTTGTCGCAAAAGACACACTTCCAGGGCGCCAGCGTGTTCTCGGGTTAAAGCTAAGCAGTATAGATGAAGGGAACCCGAAAGAAACAACTTAAGGCGACGAGGGAGAGTGCTAGCACACGGGATGCAAGGGTATAGAGTCCTGTGGGATGGAGGACGGAGGGGAAGTAATCCAATCATTTTCTCAGCAACGTCAAGCTTGACACGCCTTCCTCGCTTTACAGCGTGATAATGGTGGTGTGCCAAGATTAACCTCCGTTGCACCGCGGGAGGTTATGATTGGTTTTCGCGAATGCTGGTTGAATCGCCGAAGGAAGCTGATGCAAGACATGATTCCTAATACAGTGGGTGACACCCCCCCTTGGCGGATCGTGCAACTTGCAGGCCATCAGGCACATTGGCCAGTGCCCTCGTCTCGTGCGCCCCAATCAGATAGAGCAGCACCGGAGAGAAATGACCGAACAACACGTGTCCGAAACGCACCGCGGGGAATGGTACGTCGTGGAGCTCAAGTGCCCAGAACTTGGATTTGGCCACTGGTCCCCGGTGGTGGTTTCCCCACGGAACTTGGCCACAAGTCGCCGACACTTCGCGGCCCATCGCGCGACGCGGGGGGGGGGGGGCGCTGTCCTACTCCAACCGCTCACGCTTCCAGGTGCGCCGTGCGAGTCGACGCAAATTGCCTGGCGCCAAGGGTGATTAAACCGTGCAGACCAGGTCGATATGCTGAAAGAACTGGTGCAGGCCTTGCACCCCCTGGTACCGCTAGACGCTGTGTAGGACATGTGGGTGCTGCACCCGTTGGCAAACGAGCCAATTCGTTGGGGTCCTCTCCCGTCTTGAAGGTACGCGGATGGTCCAGGTTCATGGGGTCGCTCCCGAATAATCTACACGGCTGAGTCCGTGCCACGGTACCGAGACTGTACGAGCACGTCATCCTGATCCTGATCCTCTTCCCTCAGGCTGGCTTAGGCCCTATCGCGACACCACCAAAATTCACCTTTCTTTTTCCTGCACTTTCCATCCTTTTGCGAGATCTTCTCCTGGTATCTGAAGCGCCCCGCCCTGCTGCCCGATCCTGTGGTATGGCACCTCATCCTGGCCTCGTTTGACAAACCACCATCCGCCTACCTACTAACTTCACCATTGTCCTTGAGAGCTCGACTGTGCGGTTTGTTCCTCTTCCCCCTGCCTGGCCTTACCTTCCTGCCAACCTGCTGTTGTTCTCCGTACCAGGACAGCACTTACCTCGCCTAGTGGTTGCTACCTCTTCGGGCTCAGCTTCTTCCCGGCGTCTTCCCTCGATGACCCCACTAAATGTCTAAGACCTTTTCTTCTCTTTGCCAACCACATCTCACTTATCACTTCATCAAGCCTGATTCATCTATACTGTCCCGTATCACATCACATGACGGCCACAGCCCAGGCGTGCTCGGTGCCTCGAACAAGTCAGCCCAACGCACAGCAGGCAAATTGGTACGAACCTGTCGGCACTTTCTTTGCGTGCCTCAAACACCATGGCTAGATTCTCGGCCCTGGGTGAGGGCTGTCCATCCCAGTGCCGCAGCGATCATTATCCTACTTTCGTGCTTGTCCATCCATCTCGCCGCGCTGCGCCCTCGAAACCCCCTTCACCCTATTCATCGTTGCGATTCTGCCTATCCATCCCATCCCATCTTCCAGCTGTTGTCCCATCGCCGAGGCGCGCGGTCTGTTCGTCAGTCAGAGTCACTCGATTCGACTCGACTACTCTCTGCCCTCTCGCCCCCCTCCACACAGACACATAAATAACCTTGCCCGTCGAAGGAACCAAGTGGTTCCTGCAGTTGGCTTACTTCTGTCTCACAGGCATGCATTGGGTGAGAGAAGATGGAACAGGGAGGGGGTGTAGTACGGCCACACGGCCTTCTTTGATCACCGCCCGCTCGGGTGCTATTCTCGCCATACGACGCCATGTTCGTTCGAGCATTCCATATCATCAACCACTTCCCACTTAACCCCGCTTCTCGAATGGCTCGTTCGCTGGTCCGTTACTCTCTCCCTCTCTTTCTACTCTTGTCCATCGGCTGGACCGTGTATAGATCAGTGTGCGCCCAGCGATCCGCCGCGACATATTGCTTTTCCAGGGACAACGAGCCAAACGGCGCCCCTTTGTGTTAACCATATTTTGCCCATGTGGGCCTGTGGGCGATGGTTGGCCGTTGACTCAGTCAACTTAGATTAGAAGTTCTCCCACTTCCTCATACCCAACCCCATACACCGGCGTTTCTGTGGCCCGCCCCTACATTTACCATCAGCCCTTCCTTTGATGCCCCTTCGGTCAGCTGCGCCACCGCGGGCGTAGCCTCGATACATTCCTGCTTTGGGGCTCTCGTGTCTCTCCTTCGGTAGTTTTCCGCCCACTATTGCCCCATCTGGTGAAGATAGCCCTGTCCATCAGCTTCTCAGGCGCCACCTTCAACCCTCTACTGCTCGGTTCTTCCTTCCATGCATCTTCAGAGAGTCCCGTCTCGGTAGGAGCGCTCCCATCATCCTATCATCCTTCAACACCATCCACCCTGGATGCCTTCACACTCGAGCATCGTCAAGTCTTCGCAAACCATCCTCACAACAACACGCAGACACACATCCCGAAATGATGATCCCTCCATCGTGTTCCCAAGAACAGGCCAGCGCTACCGATGTCATAGACGCTCACTTCGCCCGTAATCCTAGCTTTGACTTCAACCCTCCCTTGCTGAGCAGCAGCTCTGCCCCCTCGCCCACTTACGAGTACTGCGACCCCTCTACCCCCCGGTTTGGACACTCAACTCCTGAAGTTTCCTCCATCGGCTTCAGTGAATCCTTCTCCTCTTACGGCTCCTTCGGCTTCGAGCCCGTGGTACATTCCATGCCGATACATCAACAACACAAGAATCACCACCACGAATACTACCCAAAACCCGGACCCATGGACATGCCTCTCCAGTACTTGGCATCGATGCCCTTGACGCCCAGCCGGTGTCACTTTCACGGCATGGCCATTGACCACAACACGATGCTGCAGGCCACCCACAACCGGGGTATGTCCACCATGTCATCAGCGCAGCCAACCATGATGGAGCAGTATGCTTCCATGCACCACGGCCTCCAGCGCTCGCCTTTCACCATGCCCACCCCCAGCCGCCCCCTTTCCCATTTGATGCCGAACCACGCTGTCAACATGTGGCCCTGCAACGACAGCCTCGTCATGACGTTTGACAACCATGGCACCCCCTCCCCCTCTCCTCTCCAGTCCGCGCCCATCAAGCGTGAGAAGGACTCCCCCAACCCACCCCTTTCCAGGCCCTATCATCGCCATACCATGACCGAGGCGCAGCGAAACACTATGGCACTACAACCGCACCAGAGCGAGTTGACGTACTGCAGCCAGCATGACTCGGAGGCCATGGCACAGCTTCGGATGGAGCTGGACCATAAGTCCGTGGGGGAGGAGCTCGATTTGGTCTTCATCGACCGCCGCGTAGTGCACCGTCCCCGCAAAAGGTGCAACTTTATGGGCTGCCGCAAGGCGTATCAGAAGAAGGAGCACCTGAAGAGGCACCAGAGAGCGTGAGTCCATCCCAAAGCAACGTCAGCTTGAATCATATACTAACGCATTCACAGAGCACATGGCATTGGTGGCACTCCTGAGATGCACACCTGTCCGGCAGTTGGCTGCCACAAGGTTTTCAAGGACCGCTTAGACAACTTTAAGCAGCACCTGCGCATCCACAAGAATGGCAAGAGCACCAGGACGCCTTGCAACGAGGAGGCGGCTCAGCTATACGACAAGCTGTGCAAGTATAGTAAAGCCCGCAACATCAAGAAGGGTTCCAGGACGGCCAAGGGTTAAGCTGTGTCTTTTACACATCACTTCTCGCTATTTAACGGCGCTTGGCCTCGCCACCTTCTTTGAATTCACTTCGATTCTGGCCCCCTGCCCCACATATTTTTTGCAACACAGCAGCAAACACGCACGCAATCTTATACACCTTTATTAAAATCGCCGGTTTAACTTCATACCATGTACTAATCCCTGACTGTGCTCTTCACGGCGTAATTGGACATTCTTCTCATTAGGGGCCTTCGGTGGTCAGTGCATTATCTGGCGTGGTGGATGTGAGGGGACATGGAACGGGACCAGTTCTCTAATCTCACGAAAGGACATGCAACAATATAGAGAGTTTCGTAGGATATGCGGAGGAAACACTGGACCGTCTTGGGCGTGGAGAAAAGCGTAAAGACGGGAATCATAGGTCTCTGCATCACGAGCTCGCATGATTATCTTTTCCTATAGTGCGCAGTTAGAGGCGGAGCACTTGGAGACTCAAGAGAGGACGTACTGCTTAACGGGACGTGGCCCCACAATCTCATACTCTCGTGAGGAAGGACCTGAGGGGGTCTTTTCTTGTGGCTGCCTCTGGCTCAAGGCATCCCACCGCGCATTGTAGCGGAGCATGCTCATTGGTGTTCTTCGGTGTGAATGGGCCCTCCGGGAGGATCGCGGAAGGCCTTCCAGTATGAAACTGAAACGAGCTGTGCTGCTTGCTTCCGGCGGTCGCTGGCTCAAGATGAACAGCACCGCCCAAAGTACACGCGATCATCAACGCCCATATTCGGCACGTTGTGACCCCTCTTTACGATGTCACGACTCCTAATCCGAAGGCAAACACAGAGAACATTTCGGAGCTTATCGCAAAGGCGAAGGCGCTTTCTTAGGGCAAAGTAAGACCAAAACATTACATGCACATCAGGAATATCCTAGTTCCCTCCCAAGGGGGAACGAAAGGCCAGGCTCAACTTTCCATTCGGCTGCAAGCCCCGCATCGGTCCTCCTAAACTGTACTACGTGGGCCCCGGAAGGCGGAGACTATGTAGAGAGTGGTCGCCACGGGACGTGGATGAACGGGGATGAGACGGACTGGGAAGACCACGCAGATAGTCTCTCCGATATCGTTGTGGGCTCGCCTTGATGGGGTCGAAGATAGGCATAAACGAAGTAGCCATTAGTAGAGCTCCGAGTCCTTCTCCGGTAGTGCAGCAGCCCGCCATCTGTGCCGCTCGAATTCATTCGGCGGATGCGATCGCGCAATTCAAGGCCGGCTTCTCTACAGTCCATACACGTCTGGTCAGACCATCAGTATCACTAATCTCAGTCATCCACTTATCACTCCGACGGCTCACAGTTGCAGTACAATCTGGGAGCACGCATTACCTGATCGGCGCATCCTTCGCATGTCTGACATATTTCTCAAAACAAGCTACGAGCCAGGCAAAACCTTCTTTTGTTCTACCCGCCCGCCAGTACTCTTCCACGTGTGCAAGGAATCCTGCCAGCTTGCTCTCGTAGGTTTCAAGCGTTTCTTCGAGGAGGACTTGAATGGCAGAGTAACCAGGCCCGTGTACTTCCGCCCCAAGTTGGACGTTCTATACCTTGAGCCGATGGAGGAACTGGGTGCAATTGCTTCAAAATACCCGGAAGTCAACGAAATCGAGTCGATTCCTATCCCAAACTACGCCTCCGGTGTCAACATATGGAGTACAACCATCAGCTGACCACGTAAGCATCGCCTTCAGGCCTTAACAAGACTTGTCCTGGTTAAGATCCTGGAACAACCATAAGCACCAGACCGGTACTGTAATATTGTCGAACTAGCACCGGACCCGTTGGCGAGCAGATAGAGCTGAGTGGATCGATTAAATTGCCGTATTGAGACGTTTCGGCGCCGAACTTCCTAACATACGCCACGTTGGTGCCGTACGATGTCTCAACACACACCTCACCCGCGGCAGAGAAAGGAGTAAACTCATCGATGATTTCGGCTTTAGCATCCTTTCATGGACATATGGTAAGCATCTGCTGATTTCTTGCTATGATAGTCCGCTAATTGATTGCAGAAGCCTGGTAAAGGCCACAGAGGCTTCTTTAGACAAATCATGACGGCCATGTCAAAACGTCAGAAGATAAACCGTTCATTCTGGGCTGCTTAACGGAACAGATGGATCTACTCAGCTACTCATGGGGAAGGAGCAGACAAGTCCGAACCTCTTCAGACACCTCCTTCAGACTCGCGGCTAGATGAGCCCTCTGCCCACAATTTTGGCTATTGCTGGCAATGTGATCTCCCATTCAACATGTATCAAGCTACTTGTGGTCTATGGCGACGGTGGTTTGTCAAGGCCCATGACTGACATCTCGAAAGCAACAAGTCTTGACTCGAGTGTACAATGCTCTTCCATGAGTGAGAGGTTTCTGTCCTCAAGCAACGAAATATACGCCGTTGCTCTACATACGATCGTCATCTGTACTCTAGATAAGCATCTTGCTCCAGCAAGCAGTCTATTGAGTGTCTACAAACCGGATCCATGTTTCCCGTGGGTTCTTGATGTTCTCGATCCTTTGATGAACCAATTGCTTCATTTGGTATAATGATCTCTAGGGGGATGCTGTCGCCCAGATCGGCAATTAAACCATCCAACCTCGTGCAGCTCATCTTGGGTAAGGGGCTGGAAGCGGCCTTGCCTAATTTTCTGTGACTTGAACTGATGTTGAGTCCGCAACTGCCTGATAAGGGAGGTATGTGATGTGTATTGGGGGTAATATGATTGTCTTCAAGAGCAGCAAACGGAGTCTTTTGGTTGGGATTTTGATCCCCTTTGTTAGCCAGGTTGAAGCTCAACAATGAGCCATCTGTAGGAGGCTCGTCGGTTGTCTGACCTCTGACCAACTCCTCAGACGCCCTTGTGAAGTGAGAGAGGGTTGAAGGCATGGTGGCCAGTATAGCCGTGGTGCTACACATTACATGCCGAATTTTTAAGTCGCCGACAGGCCTTTTAAGCAATGCCAAGGAAGTTCCTTGACACTTGCCTTTACCACAATGTGCGATACCCCGCTCTTAGCGCCCGCCCTTTTCTTTTCCCCTTAGCTGGCATGCCTAAAGTGGCGGAAAGTGGCCTGATTTACAGTTTTAGGTTTGTGCCAGTGGACACCACTTCCGAGACCTACGAATCACAGGAGATTATGAAACTTCTCTTCAGCCTTGGCGGATTGTCACTGGTGCCGAAAGAAGCAATATCCTGTGATGAGCGTTCGTAGTGGCCAGCACTGGGCCAGCTCCGGCTCTGAGATCGGCGGGGTCATCGTACCAGGTCAGACGAACCCGGAAATTCTGGGCCCAGCGGCCCCATCTTTATGATGTTCCGGCCGATCATCCGGCGTGTTGATGTAAATGCAGAGAACTTCTCGTCAGTGCTCATATACTGTAAGAAATCTCATCAGACCGACCTCATTCAGCATCTTTCAGAGCCTGAAGGTACCGTGCAACTACTCCACCGTGTGTATCTAATTGAACAGCACTCTCCCTCACCTCCAGATTCTTAACTTGGCGTGGTCGCCGCCGTTCAGCTTTCATCTCCATTAGGGCCTTCTTGGATCGCCATTCTCCAATACAAGCTTCGCCTCCCTATCTTGTCTGTCTGAGTTCGAGACGCCTGTGATTAAACCACTAGATGACAGGACTCCTCGTCGGGGACGACAACCAGGGGGTAGCTACAGCTGTTCTGAGTGTCAACGCCGCAAGCAAAAGGTGAGTGTACCACTCCTGATATGTTGGTATCGCTTATTTGTCCAAGTGCAATCGGAAACGGCCCTGCAACCAGTGCTACAAGCGCAAGGTTGCCGATAAATGCCAGTTCAGCCCCGAGCCGCAATCCATCAGGTTCTGGACCCCCTCCGTCGACATGAGACAGAAGGGCGAGCAGAGCTATCAAGAGACTGAGAAAAACCATGAGTGGGGCTCGGGGGAACGGCTGGAAGTTGCCGACTACACGGCGCCTTACTTGTTCGCGACGTTGGGGACAGATATTGAGGTAGGCTTTTGCTGACAAGCTTGCCATTTATGGCGTCTTTATTGACCCGCCAGGTGAGGCAACAGACACACCTCAAGCAGTGCTATGCGGATCCAGAGACGAACCACCTGCTCCGTCGCGCTCTACTGTTTTTACCTACAAGATATTACATGGGTGAGAAATGATACAGCCATCAAATCATTACCATCTCATTCTAATCTACATAGACTCTATCATCCAAGGCTTCCTCCGTAACGTCAATTTCTACTACTACATCGTCTATCCGCCTGACTTCCTCACCGAGTACCACGAATGGTGTGCCCGCCGCTCCGAGAATCGGCCCCTCGGGCTCCACTGGACATGCCTCCTGCTCATGGTGTGCGCCTGCTCGGTGCAGTGCGCCGATGCCGAGATGACCTCGGTGCTCGAGCTTGAGTTGGGCTGGCCGCACAAGCAACTGACAGACCATTACCATGACGTCGCTCGAGAGCTGTACAGCGCGATCCCCGTAGGACAAACTCATATTTTTAACAGTGCAGTATCTGCTGCATTCGTGTTGTTGGTTCATGGAAAGGGCCGCGTGGGCAAGGTAAAGTGCGACGCGCAGCGGCCGACATGCTCGCCCTGTATCAAGCGTAGCCAGACCTGTGAGTATGACACAGAGACCGACTTCGACCGGTACAAGAGCTTGAAGAGGAAGCATATACGCCGAAGGACCACAAAGAGATTCTCGAGCTCTTCGACATGATCAAGCCCCGCCCGACGAGGGACGCTCGGTCCAATATCGACCGTTTCACAAGTACCCACGACGTGTCCGGTACCCTCTCCTTCATCAAACACGGCGACCTGCTCATTCCTGCCCTGGCCGGCAGCCTACGTCCCTGGACAGCTCGCCAACCGCGTCATTACTGGCCGTCCTGCACCCGTTGGCCTACCCGGCTCTGGGACCACTCGGCGAGCCCGATGCCGACCTCGGCCAGAAGCGCCTGACCATAATGCAGGTGACCCATGGACCGGATAGCTCGCTGACACAAGACGACATCAACGCTCCAGGTAGGCAGGCCATAACATAAGCCTGGAGAAGTTGGGCGGAAAACTCTGAAGGTGAGAAAAGCCCTGACGAATCTCAGGGACCTGTCGAAGGGCCACCGCTTCGTCGACAGCCGGCTGTCCTGGGTCAAGGCGACACGCTGGACGAGCGTGACCGACGAAGACGCCTTCGTCGCCAACCTGGTCTCACTGTACGTGTCGTGGGAGCACGCCTCGTGCCGAATCTTTGACGAGAACTACTTCATCGAGCAGCTCTTGTCCGGTGAGGGTGCGTACTGTTCCCCGTTACTCATCAACGCCATCCTCGCCGTGGCGAAGGTACGAGCAATGTTCTGTTCTAGCAGGGGACTTAGGCAGTCGAAGAAGACGAGCGCAGACTAACTGCGTGAGCAGCTCAACTACAAGGCCATTGTGCCCCGGCGATCATCCGATCTGCGGGCGAGGGTGGAAAGTGCAGACGGAAAGGACAAGGCGGGCTTTGTCGAGGACGCCAAGGGCGTCTTCGGCAACCTGCTCGATTGGCCGGACAGCATCCCCCTCAACTATGGCCAGGTAGCCCGAGTGTCTCCCGCTGGTCATTGACATGCAGTGAGTCGAGTGAAGACCAGTCTTTCAAGTCGTTCTTCGTTGCGTGCTAACCACGCCCGCCGTGCCGCAGCGTGTACTTCCACGCCGCCGTCGTGGAGCTCTTCGACCCTTACCGCCACGACGACACGACACCGGGAGTGCTCGCACGGTACATGGCCGACCCGTCCCTGGCGCAGCTCCGTCGTCTGCTCTACATCCAGCGATACCAGTACGGCGGCCCGCCCCAGGCAAGCACGACGACGCACCAGATCCGCGTGCTCGCTGTCGACCTGCATGAGCGCATCTCGCAGGCTGGATGGTAGGCGGACGAGGAGTGCGAGTTTTACATCATCCTCTGCGTCAACGTTCTCATGCAGGCGTCGGCCTGCTACCCGGTGACCTAGGGTATCCTGTGCGATCTCGTCGACGGGGCGGTCGCGGCCGGCGTGCGCCTGCCGGAGGAGGTACTGACCATGTTTCGGGGCGTCGGCGAGGCATACTTCCGCGGGCCGGCGGCGATGATCGAGGAGGGCCGGTCACACGTCTCCATGGACGTGGTGATGGCCGAGACGGACCCGAGCGAGGCCGTCATAGAGTCGCTGAGGCGGGCGGCGACGAGGCTGAACCTCAGGTAGCGCGCGGATCGGGCATGGGCTTTGCCTGGGATGGGTCGAAAAGTGCATGAGGCACGCTGAAGGCGGGATTGTGTGACCGTTCGACTCGTGGATCGACGGGAGATTTAAACTGATAGCAGGAGCGGAGGTGGTCAACCAGAGAGGGGACGAGCTCTTTGGAAGCTCAGGCAAGAGAGATGATCGAAGCCGCCATGAGTGAATCCCTCGAACGAAGGAAAACAACGGGCGAACGACCAACGGTGGAACAACTACTACAGCTTATCGCCCGAAACTTCTTGCGGCACCGCGACGAGACGCGTCAACAGGCGTTTTGGTTTCCAACCCTTGGGGTTCGTGCCTGACACGACAGTCCCGATAAGTAGCTCTCCGGGGTCAGACTTGGGCAAGGGAACCTTGCGGATCTCGACGTCGAGGTGTTTGCTAAGGTATGCTTCCTTCATTGTTGCTATGATTCGGATTGCTTCGACGGTTTGACTTGTCGGTGTCAACGGAGAAGGAGCAGACAGAAGATTTTGTAGGCCGCTATCTATCTGTCAGATGAGAGTACAATAATAGCATGGGCACTAAATTCCGCTTACAACCCAAGACCGCCATTGCCAGTTGAACGACCACTTCACCTGGGACTTGGCAAATTCAAAGTCTCTCGTTGATAGTCATCGCATTTTTTAACTTACATGTTTACGCCCTTCTCCAGCATTCTAGGTACAAGTACACGTACACGTACACGTACAAGGTATGATCCAGTGCCTTTATACCTTGCCCTTGGCCCTTCTCACTCGTCCTCTTATCCAGGACCACCTCTGGAGCGAGAAACACATCAATACTTCTGTACCACTGGTGAATATATCTTCATTCAACGTCTTAATCACCTTCTTATCCCGGACAATCTTATCGTGGGCCTCATCGCCCCTCCTTCTATTCTACAAACACCCCTTCCCCTCATTCTCGTCCCGTTCTTGTGTCTAGCGATCTTTAGCCCATCGACTTATCATCAAACCTCCAGAGCCAACCCGCTACCACGTCTATCATCGACCACCTCGGGACAAGCGCCGGCATGATACGAGCAACAAGAAGTCGTTCGCCTCTCTCCACCTCCACCAAGGTGAACCTCCCGATTCGGTCTGTTATCCGATTGAGGACCTGTTGAAGTTTCGTGCACCTCACGAGACAACGAAGAGAGTGAAGAATGAGAGAAGACGGCGCCAATGGCGGAGATGCGGGCATCGTGTTATAATGGTCTGGAAGCGAGGGGCTTTTGGCGTCGCACAAATACTTTTCACAAGCCCCCCAACGTAACAACCGCCAGCCAGATCGAAACGACGACGACGAATCGACGAAAATTCCGAGCTCGAGACGATAGCCCGGTCCTACGAAGAGGGATACTGGGTACGAAAGCCATCCGACGAACGCTGATTCTCAGGGCGACGACAGGACACCCTCGGCCCTTCCGGGCTCTGAGACGGTGAACAACACTGAGTAGCCGCGAGGACCCGAACGAACACCTAAGTGGAAGAGCTGGAGTAATGAAAGCTGTTAAGATCTCGGGGAACAGAGTCGTTAAGGCCAGAGTGGCTACAGCTGGCTGGCCAGGACGCGGTCGAAGCCTGCGAGGCTAGCAGACCGCGACAGTGTACCGCTTCGGCAGGAACATATGGTGGATAAGGGCAGGTTAGTCACAGCTGTGTCGATGGACTGCTATGCCGGTGGTGGTGGCAGTCGGTTGCACTGGGGCAAGATATGGCCGGCTTGTCCAAAAATCAGCTCTCGAGCTGGCAACGCGCTCGGAGACGAGGACAAGCAACGGGAAGCCAGGCCGGGGCTTGCCACCCTGGATAACTGGTGGGCCGTGGCGGATGTACTCGATCTGCAGGGTCATGAAGAAGAAGTGGTCTAGACTCGCACTCGAGCCGCCGAGGGAAGGAAAACGTCGAAGAAATCGCCTCTAGGACGACCGAGGGATCTACGGGATTTATTCGACTCGCACTCGAGTGCCGTACGGAGGACTCCTAGGTGGCACCGCTCGCGCCGGGATGACGCCGCGTGATCTAGACTTAGGCGCGGTGTTGCCGACACGAGGGATTAACGTAACTGGCCTTGGGAAGGGGTTTGTTTGGCCGGAGAAGACGGACACGCATGTCGGTGGACTTAGAGAGGGAAACGCCCTTGTGGTCTGCTTAAGGTACAACAAACCTTTCATTTACGTGGCTAGTGACCGGGAGGTGGCGAGCCGGCGGACCGGAAGCCCGTTAGAAAGTTGGTCGCTTTCTGACTATGGGACCCCGATATACTTAGGGCGACTTTGTATGTAACTTATCTTGTGGGATGAGGAAAGATAGCGGACTATAGGAGATAGAAGGAAGGACAGGCTGCTTCAGAGGTTGACCGCACGAGGCATACCATCGCAGCTGGCGCGTTCTGTGCCGGGCGGACAGCGTCAATCGACATGAACGGCCAGGCAGCCGAGATGCGGGATCTCCCCCAAGCAGGACTCCCCCAAGGGTCGCCTTTCTTCCCAGTGCCGTTTCTCTTCTTTAACGCGGACCTCGTCTAACATCGGATCGGTGCGGACGGAGGAGCTATCGCGTTCGTAGACGACTACACGGCGTGGGTGGTGCGACGAACGGCGGAAGTCAACCGAGGAGGGATCCAGAGAATCATCGAGAAAGCGCTCGACTAGGAGCCGCGGAGCCGTGCAACATTCAAAGCAGACAAGACGGCCATCATCCACTTCTCGAGGGACGCAGAACGACTAGACAGGACGCCGTACACCATCAAGGGGCGGACGGTGAACCCGAAGCAAGAGGTAAAGGTATTATGAGTCATCCTAGACCAGCAACTCCGGTACAAGAAGCATATCGCCAGAGCAGCGACCAACGGCCTCAAAGCCGCCATGGCACTGCGAATGCAGGTCTAGCGCCATCCGTGGCCAGGCAAGTCTACACGTCAACAGTAGCGCCCGTGATGGACTATTCATCATGTATCTGGATACATGCCTGTGGAGAGACATTGGTCAGGCCTCTCAACAGGGGGCAAAATGTTGGCGCGCAGTCCATCGTGGGGACCTTCCGTACAGTGGCGACAGCGGTGGCAGAAGCGGAAGCCAGTATCCCCACGGTCCGGCAGCGGTTCGCAAGACGAGCCACGACTTTCTAGATAGGCATGCACGTCCTGCCGAGAAACCACCTGTTGGTCCACTTCATAACGCGCAGCACGAGGCAGTTCACGTCCCCGCTCCAACGAATAGCAGCAGCACACGAGGGAATACCCGCCGACAACACGGAGATCATCAAGCCGTTCATACTCGGCCCGTAGGAGAAGAGAATCAGCCTACTCCAGGAAAAGGAGGTAATCACGGCCCTCACTAAGGGCGCACCACAAAACCCCACGGTAGTCACCACAAGCACATCGACGAGAAGCGGCACGGTCGGCATCGGTATAACGACTAGGACCCCGTGGGCCATCCGGACACCCGAGGGCTTCTTCACGGAAAAAGCAAGGCTAGGACCAAGAGACAAGCAGAACCCGTTCACGGCCGAGCTGGTAGCCATGCACGAAGGTATGGATGCCCACGATAGGATACTCGACAAAGTCAACAGGATAGTGCGCAAGACATCAAGACGCCTGGTGTTTGGCAACATTGTCATTCTCACCAGGAACAAAGCAGCGACGCAAGCGATCACCAAACCGCGTGACCAATCCGGACAGGCAGACATGGAGCGAATTTGAGTCACCGTGGACAGGCTTAGAGAGAAAGGCGTCACGGTCTCGATCGGATGGATTCCCACCGACACAGAATCGGAGCTCACCCGAGCAGCGAAGAGAGCAGCACAATGTGCCGCCGACCCGGAACAACCGCTGAGGAAGGAACCGTATCGGGCCATATCGACGACGCTCGCCGCAGCGAGGAAGACCCAGGAAGGACACCAGGCCCTTCCAGCAGACGTCGGAAGATACTCCAAGACGATCGATATCGCACTCCCGGGAAGACACACGCGTTCGATATACGACGGCCTTACAGCAGCGCAGGCGAGCGCCCTCGCACAGTTGCGGACAGGAATGACACGACTGAACACCTACTTGAGGAAGATCGGCGCCGCACTGGACGCCGAGTGTGGCTGCTGGCAAGCTGCAGAGACGACAGAAGACTTCCTCTTCCGATGCGTGAGATGGACCTCGCTACGGGTCGAGATGCAACAAGTAACCGGATCGAAGACGGGAAGCCTCTCCTTCCATCTTGGGGGGAAGGCGCCCACGGACTTGGAAGATTGGAAACCCGACATGGCGGCAGTGCATGCGACCATCAAGTATGCCATGGCAACCGGAAGACTGAACGAAGGACAGAAAACCCCATAACCCTACCCACATCTACCCACGCTCTCCTACTAACACACTCACATCGTGACATGACAGCAGGTTCGCACCAGTGGCTGACTATAGGAAGCTGGGCACCTGGAGAAGACGCCTTCACGGATAACTTGCTACTAACCTCACGAGAACTCACCAGTAACCATAGATCATACGTAGTGTGCTTTCAGGAAGAGAATTTCGTAAGGGCTGGACGAGATAAGAAAGATGCGTGACGGAATGGAATGTGTATTTATCCGATAGTTGCCCTAGACCATATCGGGCGTAATAAAATCAATCAATCAGAGCCACATGTCGGATTGGATGTATATTTCTGGAATTTCCGGAATTCTCACACAATGAGTGTTGTACGTGGGCCGGAATACTGTCCTTTTCCTTCATCATCCAGCTGTGGCCTACCAGGGTTCTGAATAGATTTGAATACGTTACGAGACCCTTGCAGAGAGAGACCCTCTAGTTATGGTCCCCAATCTGGGCCTTTGGCCTTTGAATATGTCACGGACCGAGAACGGAGGCACACGTGACGGGCGGTCACGTGTGTAGACGACGACGACATCCGGCACTCTTGAAACGCGAGGAGGCCTGATTCTTGTCCTTTTTCTCTCCTCGCGGTACGTCTTGTATCTAGAAGTGACTTTAGCTGTGCTAGCCATAGATCCTCTAGTTGAGCGTACTTCCTAGCCTGATTGAGACGTGAGACCCTCACACAATGCTTTTGAAAGGTGGTAAGCCCGAACTGCCGCCTAAAAAGGCCAAAACGTGGGCCGTTAACGGTCTTGTGTTCCTCTCCGTTTCTGCAGATAATTAACTTCCGGGATGTCTTCCGGTCCTCAATCACACAAGGTACTGTAGCGCCAATGGGCCTACAGGACAGAGCAAGACCCTGACCTGACCCTGCCCTCCGTGAGGACGTGAAGATGGTGTGATCTGCTCGTCTTGTCCATCCTCAATCCTCGACGTGTTAATCGTGTAATCGAACGAGTCGGCGAAGTTCGATAGTGTCATGCTCCTAATTGGGCCAGTTCTGACGCCGTCGAAGAGGAAGGGGGAGGCGAGGCGGCGGGTTCTGCGGCATCCAAGGGTAGGCATTCGGTGAAGCGAGTCGTGAGGGACTCGAGATGTTCGCGGACTAGTTTAAGGTCCTCGTTCATCCCATTCTTTGTGATTTTCGGAGCTGCCAGCCCAGTTTCACGGTCATTGAGGATAAAGCCCCTGAACTACGCCCTAAAGCCCGGATACTACAATACCTCGGGCCAGCTCCCAGAACAGGGCTCCGGCAGAACACGTTCCAGTCAACAGGAGTGTGGTGCGCATTCATTCTGTCTCCCAGAATAAGACGATCCGTGCCATAATTGATTGGATTACAAGTGGTAAGATGTCAAATCGTTGGCCGCTCGATGTGGTTGTGCTGTAGTGCTACCGGGATAACGGGTTGAAGTGCCTTTCAGCACCTGTGCATACTGCAGACCAATACATCGCCAGTCTTACCTCATCCGTGCCTTTTAACAAATAGGGTATTGTAAATACAACACAGTACAGCACCGGAACTTAGAGAGTTCATTATCCAGGCGGAAGGAAGACATCTTCAGCTGGTCTGGTGGAGCTTCGACTTTCGTGCCCCCTATGATTGGAAGGTTGTGACTACCCCGGGAGGACTCAATTTGGACCCTACTGTCATTGCTGGCTGCAAAGGCCACGAATTGGAACCAATGTCGGCAGTGGGTCCCTTGGATGAAATTAGGTATATATATCTATGTAGCGCTGTACTTTATAGAACCGTCGACCCTCAACCCCCGAACCTCGCCATATCTCATTCATTATCCTCCGCCGGCGTCAGAGTACCCTTGCTGTCTTCAGGATGCCTTCCATTAATGGGGATCACTTTCTCCAGCATGGGAAGCGTACCCACCCCGACCATCATGATGCTCTGCGAGACCTATTGAACCGTTACGACGTTGACGCCTTGGCGATGTCCGAGGCCAGGAGGGCCGAAGATTACAATGCGGCTTGTGACCTGTTAGATCTTTTGCCAAGCTACCAGAAGAGTTACTACGACGAGATTGGGCCTCTACAGGAAGAGGACTGGTGGGGCTCAAAGGAACGTGCCGAAGCACGAAAGAGAATCGAAACGATTAGCCACCAAATAATCGAACTCGATGCCCAAGCAGACTCTAATGAATGCTTACAAGCCCAAGCAACAAGCAGAATGCTCCAGCAGCGGAACCGGGTGGGAGAGGAGTTGAAGAGTCGCGGCCAGTGCGTTCTTGCCCAAAGAGAAGCTGAGGACCTCAAAAGTTTAAGAGCATTTGTTGTCGATGTGGTATAGCGTTCCCCAACATTCCGTGCGAAACTTACGTAACCGACCAGCTCACGTGAACAGAGACAGATCCTTGATAGCCCAGACGGCAGGCAAACGGCCAAACGACGTTGTCGATCGGCTGGAGATGGGTTTGCCTACGAGAGTATCGAGGAGGAAATAGTCTGCTTAGGTGACTGCAGCGACGATATCCCTTCAACTTGCTCAAACGGGGACTCGGATTCGGATATTGGCTTTGATCCAGGGCCTGATGTGCTGCCCGCATAAGGCTTGCATTCGCCAAGTTCCGCCGCCCCTGTACTTCATATGGAGGAGCATTGCAGAACTTACACCGGTCAAGCGATACTGTATGCCTAAGAAGTCACGGAGAAGCCTTTGTAGTTCTTTGCACTAATCATTCATTCTGTGTTGTTGTATGAGCGTCAGGTGACCACATCGAGTTTATTGAAAACGTGACGGTATCGTGATGAAGGATTCAGCAGCGTCTCTGTCTCTATCTCGCCCTCCTGATCTGTTGTTTGCAGTACCTTTACAGGCAGCGACTCCAAATCGAGCCACTCCCGCTTCTGTTGAATTACCACAGATGATGCGGGTATGCATAGCAGCTCTCACATTGTGTTCCTGCTGCCTAAAGTTCTCATTTCTTTTTGTCCTCATGTTCATCAATTTGTTACGGAGCGAACACCATCATTAAATGATACGTCGACCCTGTCCACGCCAGTCTCGTAAATATCCTTCGCTTAATGGACACTCGCCCTGGCTCCCTTCTCCTTTGAAATGTTATAGAGGTTCATGGTGTGTCATCGAAGTGCCATTACTCACCAAGTTCTAGGCCGTTTCAGAGCTGTCCAGCACGGGATGGAGGACCTGAAATTGCCAGCCTTCGCACGACCACAGGCACTCCTCCCTGTGAAATAGGCTGGTGTACTATGGTGCCGGGAATCGTAAACCTCAAACCGGTGGTTCCTCTGTCGACTCTGTCGACCCTGGTGAATTGATACCAGTGTCACGCCCCACTTTATTCGAATTTCGCTTGGGCTCACCCTGGGTGCTTACGGGTTCAACGCTCACACCACTCTTGTGCGAGAGGTTTCCTCCTTCAGCCACCCTTGGATATCACTGTTGGAACATCGGCGACAGGATCCGCGGGCGCGAGCAGCATGGTCAGTGCGGCCGGGGCTAGCAGGGGGGCTCCTCTCTGATGGTGCTCAACCACGTGACCACCCTGGCATATACTATTGCGCCCGATTGGCGCGCGTTCCCCTCTCCTTTACTAGGAACAACATCATCGAATATCAGAAGCTTTAATACAAACGGCATTACGGCTTCCCTTGTCGAGTCCCTATGGGGTTATGCTTCCACCACCCCTGTAAGACCTACAATAACCCTCAATTCAACAACGACCAAAGATGCCTGCACCAAACGAAGATATCGAGAAGAGAGTCCAAGAGGCCCTCTTAGCGCTAGAGGCTTCGCCTGGAGTGCCACTTAGCCGGGTAGCTAAGCAATTCAACGTTGACCGTCACTATCTCCGCAGGCGAAGAAACGGAATAGCCCCAATGAGTGCTCGCCTACCACCCCACACAACGCTCAACGAGGCCCAAGAAACTGCTCTGTGCCTATATTAATAGGCTAGATAGAGTACAGCTTTCTCTACGCAAGGCGTTCGTTCAAGAGGCTGCGAACCATATCCTTGAGCAGACCTGGGGTCCTCCAACCGACTCCCCTGCCTCTGAGCCCTCTGGCGTTGGGGTCAATTGGTTAGCAAGGTGTCAGAGCGCAGTGGTCAGCAGAGTGAAGAGGTCTTCCGCAACGCAGTCCGCAGTTCAATTCGTAGGTATATGGTGATAGAACATCTGAAATATGGCCTCCTCCTGCGAGGAGGGGCCATCCGCAGCTCCTTATATGTACCTCCAACGCCTCCGCACTTTTCCACGCGCCTATCATCTGCGGGGAACGGGATACCGCAGTTGTGCCCCGACAGGGCCCATACCCCTGCTTACAGGGCAAATCGTCCAAGTCAAACCAACAACAACAAATCAGGGCGGCTAGGAGGCAAATCAAGGCAAATCAGGGGTCGATTTGACTTGATTTGTATTTGGGGCAGCGCTGGTTCCAGAACGTCCTCCAGCGCCGAGAGGCCCGTCCACGACGCGCCACACCATCACGTCCCTCCTCGAGAACCTTGTCCGCCTCGTCCCCGGGTGCACCTTCGTGCTCGACGGCCTGGACGAATGCGTACATCTGGACGGCAAAAACACCTAGACAGGCCCTCTCTTGACACTACTAGTGCGCTTCAATAGGTAGAACCGCGAGAGAGAAAAAGGTAAGCTGGATTGAAAGGTTAAAGGCAAGACGGAGGAGGAGATGAAGGAGATAGGCGAGCGTAGCCCTAAGTTCAGGTTTACTAATCAGGAACGAGTGGGGAGTATCTATGAATGCGACAGAATCGACTTGGTCGCCTACTCCGACGATTGCTCGCTTCTGCGAAAGGAGTAACTTGCCGTCAGATCTTCGGGCCTCACCCCTGAATCATGAAGCTACTTCTCTGGCGCAGTCTCTCACCGTAGATGAACAGATACCAGAAGCCAGCTATCCCCAGCACGCTTAGCCCTCCGAGCAAGCTGCACCCCTCAGCGACACCGAGATTCAGGTATAGCGGACGTCCGAACAAGATGGCAGCTGCCGCAAAAGTGCTCCTAAACGCGTCATTGGCAGCAAACAAACTAGCAGCGTACTGCGGATAGCTGAGCGGCATGTAGATAAACATCCCCAGGCCGACAACGAAGCCGCATCCGCAGTACATGACGATCCCGATCGTGGGCACGACCCAGTGCACGGAGATGCGGGCTGCCCAGCCAAAGAGGAACATGCCGGCCGTGACGCCAAAGACGCCGGCGAGGCCGGGACGCAGGAACGTCTCCTGGGCGTCGAAGGTACCGAGCTTTTGGAAGCGCTCCTCGGCGAAGAACCAGTACCAGGAGCAGTACCAGACCGCGCCGAGGACGCATGCTACGAGGACGCAGACGAAGACGGCGCTTGTCTCGCCGAGGTTCATGCCGTAGATCTTGGGGTAGACGAGGGGAAAGACTTCAAAAAAGGAATAATAGATGCCGTAGGTGAATGAGGTCTGTCCAGATGTGGTCAGTTCATGGGCTCTGTAGCTTGTGTGAGTGGCATGGTTACTTGCATAGATGTTGACGAATGCGATGGCTGGGTCCTTCAGCGTGATCTCAAAGGGCTTGACCAGCGCAAGCTTCACAGTCTCGGTACGCGTGACACGCTCAGTGGGTGCGTGTATGTCTGTGGCGACCCCGTCGAGGTGTCCCTTCGCTCTCAGAGGCTGGGCTTTGTGGTAGAGGAGAGTCGGGCTAGAAGTTTCGGGCAGGAAGAAGAACAGTGGCAAGAACATGAAGCCAGAGATCCATAGGAGCTCCCACATGGACCATCGCCATCTATTCACAGTCAGTATCAGGTGCAAGAGGGAGCGAGTGTGGGCGTGTGGTGATGTCTCACCCTTTGGCGGTGACGGCGAAGCCAGAAAACAACGGTCCCAGTGCTGGCCCGCAGTACATGGCTGCGGACCATGCTGCCAGGCTGTAGGGTATGTAGATGACAGAGAACTTGACCATGTCAGACATAATAGTAAAAGAATGGAGACTGTTACCTTACCATGTCAGTCAAGGTTGCGGCCCCTGTTGCGAGGCATGGACTTCCGAAGAAACCCTGAAGAAACCTGAGGACGAGAAAACCCGGAAAGTCGGGGCATAGGGCGGCAGCGACCGTAAGAAGGATGAAGATCATGAACGTGGTAATGTATATGGGGTTTCGACCGATGTATGGCACCTCACTTAGTGGTGAGAACAAGAGCGGGCCGAGGCCATCTAGTAGATCATGGGTGAGCTGACGGACCGGAGGTAGGCGCATGGAGAGAACGCACAGCCGAGCACGTAGAGGGCGAGGCCAAGTGAAGCCACTGTCTCTGAGACGCCGAAACTCTCAATGATTTGCCTTAGGCGGATCAGAATTGGTAATCACCCTCTCGTGGTGTCGAGGGGAAGGAGGGCAGCTTACCCAGCACTTGGCACGTAAATGGACGATCCGCAGTATATGGTGAAGGTGTACATGCTGAGAAATTCAGTCAATGGAGGACCACGGAAGGAGCCATTTTCCGAGTAGGAGATTACCAAATCAAAAAAATGACGATAGATTTCCTCAATGTTGACCAGTTATGGGGGTTTTCGGGGTCGGTGTTCGATTCCCTGAAAGGTGAGCACGACGGTCAGCCGGGACATGGCTAGGCGGTAGATCTTACCAGGCCACAACAACTCTGCTTCCGTCCATGCCACTCGGTATGCACGCTTGCTGTGTCGTTTCTTCCAGGGAGATGTTGTTGACGCTAGGAAATTCGAGGACTCGTCCGCCGGACAAGACCCGCATGGTCCTGCCAAAGGCAGTATTGCAGAAGAGGTGCGCCATCTTGCAGAAGGGAACTAGAAAGACTGAACAGAACACCTGGGATCACGAAGGACTGATGAGAAGGCATCGCATCAGTCTTATATGGGAAATATCGACCCATTCTTCCCGACTCCGAGCGGCCTCCGTCCAGTATTCAATTCGGATCGGCGCCTAGCAGGCTGTACTGACTCCGAGTCGGGTCTCGCAGGTCTTTTTCATTCGGCCCCGCCCTTAGGCTATTCGGGAGTCTAGGTTGGCAAACGCCGGAGTCACCCCAATGCAAAGGTGGAATTGGGACGAGCTGAAAAGTCGACACCGTTGAGTGTACGACGAGAATACATTAGCGGCTCATCTAGCTTCGTGATATGGTCTTATCGGTTGTGCTTTGCGAATGCTTCCTCGAACTCGGTACACCAGGGATGATGTGTCAGTATAGTGAGGTAGGTCGGCGATGCGACTCGGTTGTTGCAACCTACTGCACGTGACAGCGGACTGGGAGCTAAACCACCGAGCGGGGCTTGAGCTCGGCCGAAATGAAATGATTCACCTTTCTGATCCCGTCACTGTGATCCCCCTGAATCATCCGACTCAGAACGAGCACCTGAGTATATGTTCTCGGGACAGCTCGGCGGACGAGTCGCAGTTCTACCATGGACCGCCACTCAACAACACGGACCTCGCTAGCGTGTCTCCCCTGCAGGAACCAGCATCTCAAATGCGACGCCGCCCAGCCTTGTTGCTCACGATGTCGAGGGCTGTCTAGACCCTGTTCCTACCCCGAGTCGCGCGGGGCAGGGAAGTACAGGGCTTCCTCAGCCCGGCGAACCTCAAAACCATTATCACACAATCCCCTGATCATAGTGCCACCCACGCCATCAGATCAACCTCTCATCGGCGAACAGGACTTCCTCGAGCCAAGCACCAGCGATTCCCCCGGCACACATGCTCCGGCTTCGAACGCAACGTATAATCCAATTGCGAGCGACTCATTCCTGGGCTTATACTATGAGCACTTTCACTGCAGCCACCCCTTTGTGCTCCCCAAGGCAGCTCTGGGGCGTACTGCAGGGGCCGCGTCGCCCAGTGTTCTGTATCTCATCGAGACCATGCGATACATTGGCTCCTTTTATGCCGGCACACCTATGGTGCTGCCAGTGCAGCCAGAGATACCCGACCATGCCAGTGTGGATGGGTATTACGTGCAGGCAAATCTGCTCTTGTCGCTGGCAAGGAGCATGTGCTCTGAACAGTACGCAGCTGAGGAACTGTTGGCCCAAGCGATCCAGCAAGCGAACAACATCGGCATGCATACCAACATCTTCTCCGAGACGACAGAGACGTACGATTCTGTTCTGGCAGAAAGCTGGAGACGCACATGGTGGATGCTGTACGTCACTCACCTGAACTACGCTGTCATCAGGAGGGATTACACGACCACGCTGAACAGCGCCGACTATGACGTAGCTCTTCCCTGCGAAGACGAGGAATACTTCTCCATGGTACCTTCATCTCATCGAATTCATTAGAAATACTTGGTTTGCCATATTCTGACCACCCCACCCAGGTCATACCGCCAGCGAGAGCCTCGATCCAAGATTACATTGACCAAGAAATCGCCCTCGAGGAGAAGAGTTTCTCTTCATTTGCCCACTTCATCAACGCGACCGAGGTCTTTGTCTCGGTATTGGGAGACTCATTTAACTTCGACGATACGCACAATGCACAGATCGTTGTGGAAAACCTTGAGGCCACGACAGCAGCGTGGTATGTCATGCTGCCCCATGGCAAGCGAGGCCTGGCGAAGAAGTCAGGTCCGTGTCTAGTCGACCAGCTCATGTTCCAAGCTCACATGATGATGTTCACGTAGGTGTCACTCTCCAAGAAAAGTGGAAGACGCTAGCTTACCAGTGTCCTGTGTACTCAGATCCCTGGCTTACATCCACCGCCCACTATCCACCCTCGAATATGATCCCGCCGAAGACATGTCCAGCTGTGGCTCGCCACCTCCTCCGCTCTTATCGAAAGCAGAAGGAACTTTGGATCGTCGAATGCATCTTGAGAAACTCCTGCAGGCTATCCGAAATCAGAACCAGTCCCTGATCGCCCTTCCTCTTGGGTCCATGCAGCTCTCGCCTTTCACCATCTGCATGGTGGCGTGCTGCACCATTGCTCACCTCGTGGCCTACAAGTCTGCGCTGGCGCCTTATGAGGCGACCGTAGCCCGGTCCCGCGTCCGCGTCTGCATCGGAACCCTCAAGCACTACACAGAGGTGTGGCCCCGCGCCACGAAAGTGTTGCGGGAGCTCAAGGGCATTGCTAGCGTCCTCTTGCAGGCTGCCGCCACGACTCGGTCTCCAACCTGCGCCCTGAACGTGACGATGGATCGGGGGCATGCTGCGTCAGTTGATATGCAAAGTATCGAGTCGCTCACAGTTTTTGGAAGCGACCATGGCACAGAGGCTATCTTCCTGGCTGACTGGACTAAGATGTAGGTGCAAAGGTGTCTGCGCTTTTCCAGTTCTTTTCGTCATTGGTACTGGGGGTCTCTTGGAAGGTGTCTGTCTATCGGTATAATCACAGATGCCCCCCTTTTCTTTGAACCTCAGGGTTCCTTTCCTTCATGCCCCCAAACGCACTTATGAACAGCTGCGTACTAGCTGGCTGCATTACGAAAGTCTCTTTTCTATTCTTGGTTGATGTCCCTGACAGGAATATTGATAACGGTGGACAAGCGCGGACCTGACACTAAAGACTGACTTGCTTCAGTGATAGCGTAATTATTATTAATGTAGATGCATGGGTTTCCCGGGAGCTCTATCTGCCATGCTCAACGGGAAAGGTGACGAGCCATTCGAACTGTTCTCCCCCATATTCGGTCCACTGGTTTCAGGGGCGACAGTGACTTGAGGTAGGCTGCAGCTCTTCAGTAGTCAGAACAAACCCCTACTTGAGGAATGTTGTTTTCCATTCTCGTGCATGCTTGGCTGATTCCTCAGCACGCGGCGCGGTAGAGTTGTCACTAAGATGCACCATAATGACCAATAATACCACTATACTTGTTAATCAAGCCAAGTCACCGTAGCGTGCCAGAAGAGCATTAGTTGCAGGCAATAAACATATTCCGAATCCTCAAAGCTGAGCCTGCGACTAACTAGCCAGTACATGTATCATAGTCATTCCTTGCTCGATTCCTTTGAGCACTGAACAAATTTCCAATCCTTCAATGCTCGCTAACGTCAGCTTTTTACAATACAGGGATCTAGGGACTCAGATAGCTCCCTAGATACAAACCGCCAGGGTGAAAATCCTAACACAGATGAGGCCGACAAGACATCCGCCACAGGCGGAGTCACTGAGCCTGGTCACACACTGACCGCTGGAGGGGTTGCATGCCTGGGAAGCAGTGCAACTACCGCCACACGCATCAGCCACAGGGTTGTTGACACACTCATTCGTCAGGGGGTTGCAGGTCTGGGACGACGTGCAGGATCCGCCGCAGTTGTTGGTGACACATTGGTTTGTCTGAGTGTTGCAGGTCTGGGTAGTGATGCAGCTTCTACTACAGGGCAGGGCAGGTGTGTTGTTCTCGCACTCGTTCGTCTGGGTGTTACAAGTCTGTTGAGCAGTGCAGGATCCTCCGCAAGGCTGCGCAGGGGTATTGTTCTCGCATACGTTGGTCTCAGTGTTACAGGTCTGTTGAGAAGTGCAAGACCCTCCACAGGGTTGCGCGGGCTGGGTGTTGGGAACGCAAGTTGTCAGACCATCCGATAGGGTCAGGCGACAGGTCGACCCAGTAGGGCAGTTAGTGTTCAGGACAGGGACACAGGCGTCACCGAGAGGGTCGACGCAAAGCTCAGCCGTAACACCAGCGACATCGACTTCGAGACAGAGAATTCCATCCGCGCATGCAGGCCCAGACCCGCAGGTTGTAGGCTGGGTAGGCGTATTAGCAACACACGTGTTGCCCTCAGCGCCAGCTGTGCATGTGAAGCCAGTTTGACAGGTTGGCTCGCAAACGGGAGCAACCACCGGAGCATTCGGGACACAAGTTGTCAATCCTCCCGTCAGGGTCGGGAAGCAGGTCGAGCCGGTAGGACATCCAGTGTTCAAGACAGGGACACAAATCGTATCGGGTGTAGGATCGACACAAAGCTCGACTGTGGTAGCTCCAAGGTTGACCTCGAGACAGACCAGGGCATCAGTACAGGCCGGGCTAGATCCACAAGTTGTGGGCTGCGTGGGAGTATTAGCAACACAAGTGTTGCCAGCGCCCTCAGTAGCAGCGGTGCAGGTGAAGCCAGTTTCGCAAGTCGGGTCACAGACCGGAGCAACAACTGGAGCATTCGGTACGCAGGTCGTCAGACCTCCTTGGTTGAGGGTGAGGCGACAGGTCGAGTCTTCAGGGCACCCTGTGTTCAAGGCAACAACACAGATGGTGTCTGGGGTAGGATCGATACACAGCTCAAGTGTGCTGCCGATCAGATCGACCGTGACACAGAGTAGGCCATCTGTACAGGCAGGGCTGGATCCGCAGGTCGTTGGCTGGGTTGGTGTATTAGGGACGCAAGTGTTTCCTGTCGGGCCTGCCGTGCAGGTCTGATCAGCAGTACAGGCTGGTGAACAGACGAGGGCAGGGGGCGGGGCGTTCGAGACGCATTTCAACAGTCCGCCAAGGTTCAAGGCGGCGACGCAAGTCTCGCCATCATCGCATCCGGCATTCAAGCCAGGGAGGCAAATATCTGGGACAGGGTCGATGCAGAGCTCAACGGTACTGCCAAGAAGTTCCACCTGGGCGCAGACCAGCGCGCCTGAACAACCAGGACCGGTTCCGCAAGCCGTAGGCTGGGGTGTGTTGGGAACGCATGTGTTGCCTGTGGGACCAGCAGTGCAGGTCTGATCAGCAGTACAGCCAGGCGTACAGACGAGGGCAGGGGGTACGGCGTTCGGGACACACTTTATTAGTCCGCCGAGGTTCAAGGTAACGATACAAGTTTCGTCTTCCTCGCAGCCCGTGTTCAAGGCGGGCACACAGAGGTCCGGGGCAGGATCGACGCAGAGCTCGACGGTGCTTCCTAGAAGATTGACTTGTGCGCAGAACAGACCTTCCGTGCAAGCAGGGCCAGTTCCGCAGGCCGTGGGCTGAGTAGGCATGCTGGGACCACACGTGTTGCCTGTAGTACCGGCAGTACAGGTCTGATCGGCCTCGCAACCAGGTGTGCAAACGAGACCAGTCGTAGGCGTGTCAAGAATACAGGTTGTGACACCTGCGTTCAGAGTCAGGCGGCAGGTCGAGTCTTCAGGGCATCCAGTGTTCAGGACGGGAACGCAAGGGACGGTAAGAGGGGAGATGCAGAGTTCTGCTGTGCTGCCGCCGAGATCGACTCCAGCGCAAAGAAGGCCATCAGTACAGGCCGGGCCTGTTCCGCATGTCGTAGGGGCAGTGTTAGGAACGCAAGTATTTCCTGTGGGGCCTGCGGTACAGGTCTGGTCGGCAGTACAACCGGGCATACATACGAGGCCAGGGGCGAGTGTGTCAGGGATACAGGTCGTAGCGCCGCCGGCGTTGAGAGTGAGGCGGCAGGTCGTATCTTCAGGACATCCAGTATTCAGGACGGGGACGCAAGGGACGGCCAGTGGGGCGATACAGAGCTCGACCGTGCTGCCACCTAGATCGACTTCAGCACAGAGAAGGCCGTCGGTACAGGCAGGGCCCGTTCCGCACGTGGTGGGCGCCACGTTTGTGTCAGGAACACAAGTGTTGCCTTCAACTCCAGCGGTACAAGTCTGGCCCTCAGTGCAAGGAGGTGCGCAGACGGGATCAACAGGTGTCGATCCGCCGTCCGGGACACAGGCTGTCAGTCCCTCGGTGCCGATTCTGATGCGGCAGGTTTGGTCGGCAGGACATCCAATGTTCAGAACAGGGATACAACTGAGAATGTTGACACAGGCTTCAACAGTGGCGCCAAGGACATCAACCTCGGCGCAGATGAGGCCATTTTCGCAAGCACCTCCCGTGCCGCAAGCTGTGGGCTCGGTGGGCGGGTTCGCGACGCAGGTGTTGCCGGCAGGACCAGCAGTACAAGTAAAGCCGGTCTCGCAAGTTGGGTCACAGACAGGGGCAGGCGGTACACCAGCATCAGGGATGCAGCCCGTGAGACCACCCTGGCCGATGGTGACGGCGCACGTGGTATCTGCAGGGCAGCCAATGTTCAGAATGGGGGTGCAGACGCGAAGGCTGATACAGGCATCAACTTCGACACCGAGAACGTCGACCTCTGCGCAGACGAGGCCGTCGTCGCAAGGACCGCCCGTTCCGCAAGCTGTGGGTGTGTTGGCAACACATGTATTTCCGGTGGGACCAGCCGTGCAAGTGAAGCCGGCCTCGCAACCCGGAGTACACACGGGAGCAGGGGGGATGTTGGCGTTGGGCACGCAAGCTGTCAGACCACCCGGGCCGATGGTCAGGAGGCACGTAGAATCAGCAGGGCAGTTGGTGTTGAGAACGGGAACGCAGTCCAGGACGTCGACACAGGCATCCACGCTCACGCCGAGGACATCGACGGCGAGGCAGACCAAACCATCGGTACAGGCGGGACCTGTGCCGCAAGCTGTGGGTGTGTTCGGGACACATGCGTTTCCGGTAGGACCGGCTGTGCAGGTCTGGTCGGCGGTGCAGACCGGAGTGCAGACTGGTTCGGGATTCGGAGTGTTTGGTACACAGGAGGTCAAACCGCCCATGCCGATAGTAACACGGCATGTGGAATCCTCCGGGCACCCTGTGTTGAGAATAGGCACACACTGAACAATGTCAACGCACGCCTGAACCGAGATGGAAAGAAATGCGTCTCGAGCTGGGGTTGTCATCGGACGAAATTGGAAGCCCAGAGCTTCCGACGTTGGGCGAGTCACACTCGGCGCGCAATCGATTGGCCATATCAAACATCCAGGCCGACAACATAGTGAACGATCGTCAATTTCTCTACATCGGTCAAATTCCGTGAATTGGGCGTCGCGTCGCGTTGTGAGCGCTGATCGTTAGATTGGGGACGAAGTGTCATTTCTGAAACATTGTAGATCCTCGCTGCAACTCGGACATTAATGTTTTTGTCATTAGACAGCATGAACAACCAGAATCAAATGACTCTCCGTACTTGCTGACTCCATTGATTTTGGTAGAGAAAAATGTGTTTGAACGGGGAAAATTGCGTCGTCGTGGTGTTCCGCGCCATTCGCTTATTATTGAAGTAAGCTAGAGCACAAAATACTTGACCCAAGTCCATGAGCTGCGAGGGCCTCACGTTGGTGGCGAAGAAGGACAGCCGGGGAGACCATTTTTATGTTCTTGCACGACCCGATATTGTCTCGACGGGAATCCACACAAGGTGGCAACCACAAGATGTCAGCAATAGATATTCTTGTATGCCTTATCAAGCCTTATTTGCAGCGCATGCCAACTTGTCGGGCTCATGATGGCAGCTGTTTTTGCCCTTCCCATGGACAACAACGATGAAGCCCGTTGGAGCTAGAGGTCATGGCTGCGGTCGGTTGGTGCGGGCCATCTTGCCTCATTGCGCTTGTCATCCGCACTTGCGGGTTTTGGGCTCCACTTACGGTTGTCATCCGCCACGGTTCGATGCATCCAAGCTTTCCATTTGACATGACTTTCCTTGCTATCATTCCCGCTCTGTCGGTACTGCCATCCTCCAGAATATGGACCTGTCAACTAACTCCTTCGCCCAAGAAATAAACTGCAGGACTTGCGCCACATCACTGGCAGAATCTCCTGAGTTATTAAGACGCAGAAATACCCTCTCGGCGAGAACGACGGAGCGGTGTACTGCCGAGATCCTGTCGGACAATCTCTCTAGCCAAGATTGAATGTCTTTGAAAGATGCTCGTGGCGGGAGCGTCGTAGTGTCAACGGTCTCAATATGTTTCCTCCATTCCTGCTGGATCTCATCGCTCACTGGTCCGAGGAGGTGCATGAAAACTGATCGCCAAAATTCCACATCGACAGCCCCAGAGGCCGACTCTATGGGCACTTTGGCAACGATGCAGGACGCCACTACTAGTGCTAGGACGCCAGAACCCCCCGAACATGAGTGGAGTGGCCATGACCGACATATGGGTCTGCTCGATGACCTGTTGCTGCGTTTGTCGTAGAAGGCATGGATGCGCGCGTGACACGATTCTATGTCGTCGGGAGCAAACGAGTAAGCGCACACAACCTCTCCGGAGATGTGGCCTAGCACGTACCGAGATCGAACGCGGATAGGTATCAGTACAACGCTGGCAGCACTTGGTGAAGGGCCTGGTGGAATCTCGTCGCGAGTAAGCACTTCGATTCCAGCTAGCAACCCGAAGGGATAATTATCTTTGCCCTGGGTCTCACTACACGCTATGAATAGCAGCTGGAGATGGCACCGGCCCAACCACAGACCAGAGTGCAGACACAAGAACGACCTCAATCCCCGCTTTCCTTTGCCACAGTGAGGCGTAGCAACGGAGTGAAGGACGGGAAACAGGTGGTCAACACGGGGTAGTTATATGAGCAGACGTAGAACAATCAATAATCCCTCCCCTCTTCATACTCATGGCCCCCTGACCTTTCTTATCCTCCCCTATTTCTTGTCCTTCAGTCGTTCGTAGATCTTGGTGTTAACTCCTTGTGGCCAGGTCTGGTCTTGTCGTGCTCGGCTGAGGTAGGCTGATCTGCGTGTTGGGACGTGACCAAGTGTCTTTGAGAGGTGGGAAGTCCTCGGAAAATGTGGGTTGCTCGATAAGCTGCGGTTTGGCATTCAATGCGTGTGTGGACGAGCTGCATCTCAACGTGGGAGAAGTGAGGGCCGACGCTTGCGGTTGGGTGTCTTCTCGCCGTGGAGGCTTGCTCATGCCTTCATCACAATTACCACTATTATGGCCTGAGGTAGCTTCTGGAGCTGGTCAGTTAGACTCAATCATGGCCACATATGACATCCAGGTGGCACACCTTCTCCTGCCGAGCTGGAATCAGATGTCAACGTCAAGCTGTTCTTTTTTTGTGTACATTATAGTAACGGAGGCATCTGATGGACACTACATCCCGATTTCTGAATACACGTTCAGGCTTTGGTCGACATACTGGACACGCCATTTGCGTGTCTTCAGCATCTTCAGTGTCTCCCCGTCTCGGGCATGAAGCTGCCTAGCCATTGTCAGATAGGCATGCTCGGCCACGCTTTCGCCGACGTCCCAGACATCCAGAAGCACATACACCAGAGACAGACTGTCAAAGAGGCTCAGGAGGTCGTCAGATATGTTTTCGGGGTGCCAAAATCCATTCTGGTGAACAAGAGCTGCCCGTATGTTCTGAAGCTGGGGTCCGTAAAGAGTCTCCAGATCTGCCAAGTAGTCTTCATCAACGTCGACTGTAAGACAGAGCAGGTCGGAGCGAGGGTCGAAATAGAATGTTGAAGAAGGGATAGTTGGGTGTTGAAGACGAACATAGCGGCGCAGTGTGTGTGTTCTTGATTCATGGTTGATGCGTAAAGCGACGGGGTTGGGACACTCCTCTAGTGGCGGTTCCTCCACGATCTGGGCCCCGCAGTCTTCCAAAAGCCAACGTGACAAGCGACAGGTAGGGCGTAGGCACAGCGTATTGTTAAAAACGCCGTTCTCACCCAGCTCGCTATAGTATGGGCTGTGTTTTGATTGCATTGAGAGATCGGCAACCACAATGCTCCGGGGCTCTGGCCAGGTGTATTCCCAGACCTTCAATCGAAGCTCTGGGGGTAGATACTGGAACGGTCGGAAGGCGGCCATGGCTGGGGCTTCTTCTCGGAAGAGAAATCTTTGTGTTTGGACGCGACGAGCCAAATCGTTCGTTCGAGGATCAAAAAAGCTTAAGGGGAGAAGAAATTCGAATATAAGTACTCTGCGTTGATATGTATGGTCTGAAAGGCTCACTCTTATAGATGGTGATGCGCCTCATCTAACCGCGCTCCCAAAGCCTCCGCGCAGGCGATGACCACTAGCGACGTTTAACCCAGCCAATCGCCTGGCCTGATGCCGCCAGTCTGAGGGTGATATGCGCCCGCCCTGGAAGCCCTACAAATTCTGGAGGACCAGGCGGCTTGCTGGTAGCCTGGGGTGAGATGTTTACTCACCATTATCGTAGAGTTTAATCATGGCTCACTAATGTTTGAGTCGTGCATCACGGTGACAGAGGCCGACTTGTCTTGACCACGGCCGAAGCAGGGCATCTATGATGTCACTTCTTGTCGGATACGCGGTGTAGATTCGGGTTGTCACGATAGGGTGGATCTATTAGCCTGATGGCAAAATTGGTGATTGTCTTTGTCAGATTGATTGATTGATTGAGTTTATTACGCCCGATTTGGTCTAGGGCAACTACCGGTTAAATACATATTCCATTCCGTCACGCATTTTTCTCATCTCGTCCAGCCCTTATAAAAGTCTCCTCCTGAATGCACACTGCGCATGGTCTATGGTTACTGGTGAGTTCTCGTGAGGGTTAGTAGCAAGTTGTCCGTGAAGGCGTCTTCTCCAGGTGCCCAGTTTCCTATAGTCAGCCGCTGGTGCGAACCTGCTGTCATGGTACGAGGTGAGTGTGTTAGTATGAGAGGGTGGGTAGTTGTGGGTAGGGGTTATGTGGTCTTCTGTCCTTCGTTCAGCCGTCCAGTTGCCATGGCATACTTAATCGTCGCATGCACTGCTGTCATGTCGGGTTTCCAATTTTCCAAGTCCGCAGGCGCCTTCCCTCCAAGATGGAAGGGAAGGTTTCCCGTCTTCGATCCGGTTACTTGCTGCATCTCGGCCCGCAGCGAGGTCCATCTCACGCATAGAAAGAGAAAGTGCTCTATCGTTTCCGCAGCTTGGCCGCAGCCACACTCGGCGTCCAGTGCGGCACCAATCCTTTTCAGGTAGGTGTTCAGTCGTGTCATCCCCGTCCGCAGCTGCGCGAGGACGCTCGCTTGCGCTGCCGTTAAGCCGTCGTATATCCAGCGCGTGTGTCTTCCGGGGAGTGCTGTGTCGATCCTCTTGGAGTATCTGCCGACGTCTGTTGGCAGGGCCTGGTGTCCTCCCTGGGCCTTCCTCGCCGCGGCGAGCGTCGTCGATACGGCCCGATACGGTTCCTTCATCAGCGGCTGTTCCGGGTCGGCGGCGCATTGTGCTGCTCTCTTCGCTGCTCGGGTGAGCTCTGATTCCGCGTCGGTGGGAATCCATCCGATCGAGACCGTGACGCCTTTCTCTCTGAGCCTGTCGACGGTGGCGTAAATCCGCTCCATGTCTCCCTGTCCGGATTGGCCCCGCGGTTGGGTAACCGCTTGCTTCGCTGCTTTGTTCCTGGTGAGAATGATGATGTTGCCAAATGCCACGCGCCTCGATGTCTTGCGCATTATCCTGCTGACTTTGTCGAGCATCGTATCGTGGGCATCCAGACCTTGGTGCATGGCTGCCAGTTCGGCCGTAAACGGGTTCTGCTTGTCCCTTGGCCCCAGCCTGGCTTTTTCCGTGAAGAAGCCCTCGGGTGCCCAGATGGCCCACGGGGTCCTCGTCGTTACGCCGATGCCGACCGTGTCGCTTCTCGTTGATGTGCTTGTGGTGATCACTGTGGGGTTTTGTGGTGCGCCCTCAGAAAGGGCCGTGGTCACATCCTTCTCCTGGAGTAGGTTGATTCTCTTCTTCCACGGGCCGAGTACGAACGGCTTGATGATCTCCGAGTTGTCGACGGGTATTCCCTCGTGTGCTGCTGCTATTCGTTGGAGCGGGGACGTGAACCGTCTTGTGCTGCGCGTCATGAAGTGGACCAACGGGTGGTTTCTCGGCAGGGTGTGCATGCCTATCCAGAAAGTTGTAGCGCGTCTTGCGAATCGCTGTCCGACCGTGGGGATGCTGGCTTCCGCTTCTGCCACCGCCGTCGCCACTGTACGGAAGGTCCCCACGATGGCCTGCGCGCCAACATTTTGCGCCCTGTTGAGGGGCTTGACCAGTGTCTCTCCACAAGCATGCATCCAGACACATGATGCGTAGTCCATCACGGGCGCTACTGTTGACGTGTAGAGTTGCCTGGCCACAGATGGCGCTAGACCTCGCAGCCTTCTCAGTGCCATTGCGGCTTTGAGGCCCTTGGTCGCTGCTCTGGCGATATGCTTCTTGTACCGGAGTTGCTGGTCCAGGATGACTCCCAATACCTTTACCTCTTCCTTCGGGCTCACCGTCCGCCCCTTGATACTGTACGGCGTGTCGTCCACTCGTTCCGCGTTCCGCGAGAAGTGGATGATGGCCGTCTTATCCGCTTCGAACGTTGCACCGCTCCGTGACTCCCAGTCGAGCGCTTTCTCGATGATTCCCTGGATCCCTCCGCGGTTGGCTTCCGCGGTTGGTCCCACCACCCACGCCGTGTAGTCGTCTACGAACGCGGCCGCTCCTCCATCCGCACCGATCCCGTGTTGGACGAGGCCCGCGTTAAAGAAGAGGAACAGCACTGGGGAGAGAGGCGACCCTTGGGGGAGTCCTGCTTGGGGGAGGTCCCGCTTCTCGGACGCCTGTCCGTTGACGTCGATAGAGGCTGTCCGCTCGGAGCAGAACGCGCCCACCCATCGCACCAGCTGCAGTGGCATGCCTCGCGCGGTCAACCTCTGAAGCAGCCTGTCCTTGTATACGCCGTTGTAGGTTCCTTTCACGTCGAAGCTGACTAGGCTGACGACTTGCCGTCCGCGCCATGCCTTGAAGATGTGTTCTTGCAGTAGCATGAGTGCCTGCTCTGCCGACTGGCGCTTTCGCGCTCCGAAGTGGTTTGACGGCAGTAGTCCGAACTCCTCGACCGCGTACGATATCCTTTCTGCGATCACCGCTTCCAGGACCTTCCCAAGCGTCGAAAGCAACGAGATCGGCCTCCACGCTTTGGCAATCGTATAGTCTCCCTTGCCGGGTTTCTTGAGCGGCACGATCTTTGCGTGTCGCCATTGGTGGGGAAGGACCCCCTCCTCGACCGTTTTCCTAAAGAGTGTCAGCATTCGGTGCTTCACCACCGGCCACACTTGTCTCCATGCCATCAGTGGTAGTCCATCGGCTCCGGGTGCTTTCCATGGTTTCATCCTGAAGAGCTGCGCTTCTACCTCTTCCAGGGTGATCTCCGGCATGTCGATGGGCGACCGTTGTGGTCGCGGGCCTTCCTCCGCTATCTCGTCGGGCAGTGGTGGAAAGAAAGTGGCCAGCAGCTCCTCGGCCTGCTCCTTTCCGTTGGTCGTGCGGGTTCCGTCAGATCTGGCGAGCTGTGGTACCTTGTCAAAAGACCCTCCACCCTCCGTGTCCAGGTACTTAGCAGCCTTCCAGATGTTGGCGTTGTCCGCCAGGAAGTCGTCCCAGTGGGCCTTCTTCCGCCGCCGAATGTCGTCGTGATACTGCTTTGAGGCTTCTTTCGCTAGTCGTTCAAGTTCCGGCTGAGTCTGGCCCCCTGTCCTGGCGGACCTGGCCCGATTCCTCCAGTATGTGTAGATGCGACGTAGCTGTGTCAATTCAGTCGTCCACCACCTCTAGTTGAAGCTCTGAAATGGGAGAACAAGTGTTGACTTTTTTCTATCTATTACAGCAAGCACAAGCTTATTTATAGCTGTGCCTGCTATCTTACTACTGCCTAACATCACTGGCTGTCTACTAGGCAGCCTCCTCGTAGATGTTTCTGCCTAGTAGGCAGTGATCTTGGGATCCAACTAGCGGTGGTGGACAGCGGATCTCACGCAGCTCCGCCACATCCACACATTCTGGAGAAACCGAGCAAGGGTAGCAAGACGAGCAGGACGGATCAGTGAAGCATTGGAGAGCACGGCCAAAGGAGCAGCAAAACAGTACCACGATGCCATTCGACAACAGAAGAAGACTCATTGGAACGACTTCCTGGCCGACAACGACAACATCTGGAAGGCCGCCAAGTATCTGAAGGCTGGCGACGACGCGGCATTCGGCAAGGTGCCACAACTTGTGAAGGCTGATGGCACACGGACGATCAACGGCAAAGAGCAAGCGGAAGAACTGCTTACCACCTTCTTCCCATCCCTACCGGAGCACATCGAAGGGGAAGGCGAGAGGCCGCAGCGCGAATCGGCTGTCAACATGCCAGACATCACTATGGAAGAAGTCGAGCGCCGGCTTTTCGCGACGAAATCGTGGAAAGCACCCGGTGAGGACGGGTTGCCAGCGATGGTCTGGAAACAGATCTGGCCAGCCGTCAAGCATAGGGTCTTGGCGATTTTCCGCGCATCACTAGAGGAAGGAGTACTGAGAGCCTGGGGAGCCGATGTCAACGGATGGACATGGTCCTATTAACGGGAGCCAGCAACATTTCGACATGTGCGGGGTAGTGCGGACTTCCAGCCCAAGATATATATATATTGTCAGAGTAGCGGGCTAGACTACTCGGCCACGGGACCGAAAGATCCAACAATGACTCTCCACGGTAGAATCACTGCCTAGCCCTCGCCACTATATAGGCTTATAGGGCCCCCCCTGGCCCCCTCATAGGCCTACTAGGTAACTGTCGGGGTAATGGCCCTGACACGGGTGCTCCTCTCCACACGCAATATCAAACAGCGGAGGCCAAATGCCAAACTAGCGGATAAATGGCTAAGACCGTTCAGAGTCACTGGGGTGATCGGCCATCACAAGTTGGCGTACCGCTTACAGCTTCCTCCGCACTATCGCATCCACGACATGTTGCCTGTGTCCTCACTTGAGGAATATAGAGCAAGAGAAGGGCAACCAGACGAAGGACTGCGGCCTCCTCCTGAGATCTTACCGCAAAGCGAGGAGCCGACGTATCTGGTGGATGAAATCAAAGGACACCGCGGTCCCAAGAGGAAGCGGCAGTATCTGATCAGGTGGAAGGGCTATGCTGCGGACGACGATTCATGGAACCTGCGGATAATGTGAGCGATGACCTGATACGTCCCTACGAACTGCGGATCACAGGGCAACGAAGGCGTAGGGAGAACCACGGACAAAGGGACGGCGCTTGAGGCCATGACGAGAACGCTCCTGGGGGCCAGGAGCTTTGGAGGGGAGGATTCTGTCAGAGGCCTGACAACAGACGCCCGCGGCAAGCTCCAAGACAGCTGCGGAGGGCTAAGAAGCAGCCGCAGGGAGCTAAGGGGGCTCGGTGGCAATGGAGAAACTGCATGTATAAGGCACGGAGGGACGCCTGCAGAAGCAGAAGGTTCAGATTTCAGTTGTTTTACCTAGGGAGACCTACAATACCTACCGCGGTATTGTCTCGAAGACCTCTTTACTCTGTTGATGACGTTGATCCTGACAGTTAGTCCATTAGAATCGGGTTTAACAAAGACTAGGCGATGAACAGCAAGGCCTCCCCATACCAACCCCATCATCCTTGCGCGCTATGTCCAGCATAGAAATTTGTCCAAGAGGGATCAAATTTAGGGCAGGCTGCTCTAGTACCGTGGCATCATTGGTAGTGAGGCCGCATGGGAGGAGGGACGAGTCCAGCCATCATAGTCATGCCCGGGGGTATTCCATCCGCCATCGGTCCCGGGCTTTGCACCCTGTTCAACAGCCCGATCAGCTTGCGGACGACTGAAGGCTCTAGCTCCGTGCCGTCTCTGGCAATCTTGACTTCGCGGTTCGAGTTCCAAGTGTTCCGCAGTCCGCGCGTCCGATAAAATGGAAGTCGTGCGGTCAAAATCCATTCAAGTCGGAACGGCTTCCCCCACGATTCGTTGTTGCCATCAACTTCTTTACCTCCCTTGCCGCTGCTGACATCGCTTTCTTCTTCCTCTTTTCCGCTGTCTGCGTCTACCCTATCTGTTTCCCAGAAAATGGTGCCGCGTGCTGAGTCGTTGATGATCCTCCCCTTAGGTGCATGTTCGGTGGCTTCCATTGGAATAGCTTTACGAAGGTCAAAATCGTTAACTGACTGCACCTTGGGGGCAAATTCGATGGCCGCCGCCGGGTCTTCGTTGATAGGTGACACCATCCTTGCGTAGCCAAAATACTCTCCTGATTTGTTTGCCGAGAAGACGAGGTAAACGTTGTCGACAGCCTGCGAAAACCGTTAGCTCATCACAATGCCAGCCAACAGAGCCACCTGCAATTCTTCCGACACCAAGGCTTACCTTGAATGCATTGTTGAGTATCTCCTCGTTGTGGGACTGCGTCGCCCAGATGCCAGTCTTCACACTCAAGTCCAAATCTTCCACTGTCAGGCTCTTCAGAATGAAGAACTTGTCATTCTGTGCCGTGTTCTCCGTGTCGGGGGGTTGCGGAAACTCGCTGTTCTGCTGTTCTGTACTTTGGTTCGCAGAGCCGTCCACAACCGTTTCCGGGGCTGGCTTGTGAGGTGTCGGAGACTCAGCAGAGGCGACTAGTCCAGTGAGAACATTCAATCCAGAAGTACCTTCGACAGTGTTCTTGCGCAGGCGGCTAACGAGCCGGACCGTTTGGAATTTCGAGTCGTGAAGTTTCTGTTGCGCGCCAACGCATGTCTGTTCGTCCTTGAAATTTGCAAAAGCGCAATTGCTCTTCGAGATGAGGAAAAGAGATTCGAGACCTGGTGCCTCTTTGCAGACATGGTGAACGAGGTTCATCAGGTCCGTCTGAGGAGGCAGATTCCCGATCCAAGTGGCATGCCCTTGTGCTTGTTAGAACCACACGGTAAAACGACGCAATCCCACGGAGAGCAACCTACCACTCTGACGAGGCTTGCGAGGGGGGCCTCGGACCATTCCAGCCTTATTGTCCCCAGATGCTGCGTTCGAGAGGTCAGCGTGAATGGTCGAAAGCCGAGTGTTCGAAACATGCCACCAGACCTCGGTGCCTGCGCATATTGTAGTCCGAATTTGTGATCTCCAGTGGGCGACTGGGACGACGTCCTAGGGTCGCCCAGAATCCCACTTCCACCATAATATTGCCCAGACTGCATGGGCTGCGGGACCGCTTGATGGTGATTCTGGAAGTTACCATTGTGTTGCGGGAAATAATAGCCGGGTGCCATTTGACTCTGTTGGTGGTTCAATGCCACGTGGTTCGGATAAAAGTTTACAGAAGGTCGAGCCTGCTGCTGCATTGGGGAGTGCGGTCCGCCATAGGACTGGTGCGTTTGATGTTGCTGCGGCATATGATAGTGCTGCCCAGGCATAGGTATTGCATTCTGTGGCGCGTAATGATTGTTCATCGGGGAAGACATCATCGCCGGGGATGAGGCGGACGAGTTGAACCGCTGCTGCTGAGGTACGGGAGGGTAGCCGACAGGTCGAAAATTATGGGACTGCCGTGGAAGGGCGTTTGCCATGTTGGTCATGTTGTAGGTGCCAGGTCGACCATTTCCAGATGGCTGAGCCATGTTAAACTGGGAAGAGAAAGCATCCTGGTCCTGAACATATTGTTGTTGCTGGTAAGAGCCTGTATGAGCCTCTTCGCCTATCACGTCGTAAACTAGGGCAGACCGTACACCTACATCATTGCCAGATTGTTGAGGATCCTTTGTTGAGTGCTCCTCTGAACCTGAGGGGAGTGGAATATCTCCCATTGACACAAAAGGGAACCCAAGAGGGTCGAGATGAATGGCGAGGATGCTGGTTAGGCTTAGAATTTTGCGACTGCAATGCTGAAAATTACTGCCGAGTAGATTGAGGATACGGTTTGTGCCCCGTGAGGTCGCGACCAGGCCTCCGGTAAGCAAGAGAGTCTAGAGCGTCCGGGGAAGGAGTAGTGCGCGGGCAATGATGATGGTATGATGGCTGTTTTGTATAGGCGGGTGCCGCGGCGAGATTGGGGCTATTTGTGGCAGATGAGCGTACGTTGGCGTCCCGGCCAATAAGGCTGGCAGAGTTGGCGGCGCAGGGTTGGCGAGCAGATGGGAACAGCCCGAGATGGCGTTCTGGAAGATCCGTCCGCCAAGGGCCTTAACTAATGAACGAGATATCCGTGTTCCGTGCTTGCGCTCGGGCTCGGGTGCGGGTGACTCGACTGGGGGAGGTGTGCGGGTGTTGTGTGCTGTGGTGTCAGGAACCCTGTCAACAGCTGGTACTTGTAGGGTATGATCTGGTATCGACAAAATTCGCCGAAAGCGATCAATACGGAACAAGAGAAGAGTCCGAGCGAAGCAGGCCAGGGTTAAGCGACTTTGGCTTAATCTGGAGCTGGGCTCTAAGGGAGTGGCCGAAAAGGAGGAGACGGTCCTGCAACTTCAATACCCAAGGACCTAAGTTATTAAGGCCGGCGCAAAGGGGGGGGGGGCAAGTGAGCGATGACTATCTCTTGACGGGATGTCCAAGCCAGAACGGGGCGTGTCTGGCGCTTGCTGCAGTCGCCAATACACTGAACAACCTTTCTCTTGTGTCTTTGGTAAGCTTAGTCGAAGGACCACTAGCGCGAGAGTCGAGATTCGGTGCGGCTCAACAAGGCGGAGAGCTACAAGGGAGATCGCAAAAAGTGTGGTCCATGAGAAACTTATGCGTGTGATCGAGATGATGAAGAGGCAACGGACAGGCAAATGTTCGCGCGGTAAGAAGATGAGTAAGATGGCGATGGAAAGGCAAAGCCCGATGAAAATGCCCACTGGACCCAACAAAGACGAGTGATGAAAGCGAGGTTGAGAATCCGACACTGAATGGATCCAGTATGAGTGTATGGAGGGGACTAGAGAGCTGTGAGCCCAGTCAACTCACCTCGGGGAAGCACGCAAGGTAACAGTCGAATTGGCGGATACCGAGTGTGTTCGCCTCCTACGCCGTTGGTATTTAGCGTATTGGGTCCTTGATAACGGGAGATAGGGATAAGAACGGGAGAGGGAAGAGAGCAGAAGCCTTCGAGAGAACTTAGCCTTGCCAGGTTCACAAGAAGGGGAATTAAATGTATGCAGGGAAGGTGACGAGGCGACGGGGTCGATGGGGTCGACGGGGTGCCGCGGAGCGAGTGGCTAAAACCAAAGCGTACTGTAGGGCTTCGATGGCTTGCCAGTGTCAAAGATAGAGTCTCGCCTGTGCCGGCGTCCGTGTCCGTGTCTCTACTCGGGTCTGCATCTACTTCTGCGCATGTGCCTGGGACCGGAGCTCAGGACCGGGACTCTCTCGACCAATTGAAGTGTGGATGATAGTAAAGAGGGTCGAGAGGGTCGGCTTGGGGCCAGCCATAATCCCGGCCATCGACAAGGGGGTTAGGGAGCTAGGCTGCTAGGCTGATGGACCACATGTCCCAAGGATGTGCTTGCCCCATGTCGTACACTGGAACTGGAACTGGTCCTAAGGACGGGCCGGAGTGCTGATCCTAGCAGCCTCGAAACCACTGTCAACATGTCAGCCTGGCTGAGGCGCGATGCGTGGACCAGGGGGGGAGGTAAGGCAAAGACAAATGCAGAGTACACAGCAAGCCCAGGTCCAAGTCCTGTAATGCAACGGGCAGTACTGCCCTCGCAGGTGGTCGATCAGTCGTAACATCTAGGTACCCATCCATGGGAAAGAGTCTGGTCGGCATCGGATAGAGCGAGAAAGTTGGAGATCTTTGGAGACATTGAGGCCAGAGTGGGTTGTGTAAAGGAGTGCGAGTGGCGTCTAGATCGATGTCTAGAGACCGGACAGAAAAAGCAGGGGTCGTGTTGTGTAGGCAGGCATTCCGGGTCACCATCTCGGGACCTCTATGGATCTACCCTTCTTTGCAGATGGGCTATGGGTTTGTGACTGTTGCCGAACCAGTGTCGAGCCCGAGACGATGGCTAAGCGACGGCCGAAGCTCGAAAGCGCCGAAGAAGTTGGATTGGACATTGTCGTGGACGGGAGACACATAGGCCGTGGCGGAAGGAGCAGAGGCCTGGCCGAGTACTTTCGACGTCAGGTCTTCTTCTGGTCTTGACAGTCAGTCGTTGCAGTCCAAAGTCTGTCTTACTTCTCGAAACTCTGTTGTGGGTAACTAGTACCTCTAGGCCACGCGGCATGATGCCTTTGCCTCATTGCCAGGACTTGCGTTCACCTCCATGTCAATCTACCCGCTTCTAATTTTGCGGGGTTTCTGTCAGATACTCGATGCCTCATGTATCGTATTCGTCACTTCTGGTCGAGTCCTCATATTAAAACGACCTCTTGATGGTTGTAACTTTGTTGATCTTGTTTTGTACTGGTTCTGTCGAGTGACAAACTTGACCCCACTCCTTCACCGCCCTGCGGCAGAATGGTGAAATGTTTAATAAACCCGATTTCAGACACGCTTAAAAACGGATCCAATCATCAATCCGACAGTTTCCACCACGTTCATAAACGGGTTGAATGGAAACACGAGGAGTAGGATCGTACTGAACAAATGCTTGCCGAATAAGAGCACCTACATGTACCACAGTACTTTCCATGTGCTCCTCGCTTACGCTAACAACTAGCGTTGTTAACTGTCTAGCTGTTTCGGGTCGGAGGTAAACGGTACTCATCATGGCATATATCTCGTTCGTTATGATGACGGTACTACTCTAGGCTGGGGAGGAAATTGCATGAGGCGGATTACCCCACGTTGCAGCGCCCAGAGAAGCATCCGGTACCAACATTGACCAATGGGCGGTGGCTTTCATCGCCGCCCGTATCAAGTCATGCCCAATCATGTGCTCGAACCTCGCCCGCCGCGCACTCCGTCTGATTTATCCTTTCTAATTGGCGGATAAAGTCGGGAAGGTTTCAAGATCCTCAAAGATACCTTGCTGCCATGTCTTGAGCAGGTTTTTCTACCTCCAAGATGCTACAACCCTGTCGCGAACCTGTGCTGGTGGCTTGTCGTGCCTAGATCACCCCATGGTATTCCCAGAAGGTTTTAGCCCGTTAGTCAAATGGAGTTTGAGAGCACACTAAGCAGACCCTATTTCCCATCCTTCCTTGTACAGAACTACCCTGTCCTGCCTGTCAGGCAGAATGCATCCCGCTGCCTTTCCCATGTCATCCCATGCCGCTTTCTGTTTCGCCTCCATACCTGCTTCCTAGTCAGCGCTGCTCACAGTTCAGATATCTAATCAGACAAACCAAACAGATATAGATAGTCAATCCAGATAACTTAGAGCTCCAGAGCTTGACAGCAGCACCCTCTTGAGCCAAAGCGAAACCAGAGATAAGTGGGGGCGGGCACAAGTATTCGCCATCCGTTTCTAGGTTCGAGGCTCTCGAGCATCTGCTGTGGGGCCAACCCCTGCTTGCCCAAGAGATCGAAACCCCTCAACTGGGCAGTACCAAGAGTACCTCCCCACCACTGCTCCACCACCCCACCTACAGAAGACGTCCCGTCAATCGCCATTTCGACTGGCTGGCACACAAACCCCAATGTCCCGATCGGCATCCGGATAGTGCCCATGCACGCACCTCGCTCGACCGGCGGGGTTGATCTGTGGGACAGCACACGTACAAACATGACGAGCCTCGCAGCCCCGGCAAGCCGCTCGAACGTTCGGGGATTCCGCCTGCCACACACCCCAAACGCAGCTAGCTCACGGTGTTCAGGACTTGGTCCTTGTTCATATTCAGGTTAACAGGGTGCTCACGGCTGGCCCAGCTCTGGGTTTTCGCAAAACTTCCCTCGCCAAAACATCTCCAGTGAACTCCAAGCACGGGATTCCCCTACTTCTCCCATCGACCATCCCTCACCCATCACGAAATACATCACGAGGGAGTACACAGCTCGCCATGACCGCTGCTCTCGCCGCCTCGCCATCGAACCCCTCGACGCAGAGGCCAAGCACATGCACCCGCGAGGCCTGCGACACCTGCCGTGACAAGAAGGCAAAGCTATGTATCGGTTTCTGACCCGCCTCATTCTTGAAGCCACGCAGGCAACAGCGGCAGCGACTAACTCGTGCTGCAGTGCAACGGCGGCAAGCCGTGCTCGAGATGCGCCCAGCGCAACCTCGACTGCGTCTACGAGAGCCGCCACCACCGCACAAAACGGAGCCTGCGCGATGAGATTGCCGCATTGAAACGGAAGAACCAGGAGAAGGACCATGTCATCGAGGGACTGCGGCACGAACATGGACACGAACACAGCCAAAAGCAAGACTACGGCCAATCCGCCCTCTTGTCGCCGCCGAGTTCCACCGACGTTAGCGTGCCGGACCACCAGTCAGACTCGACACCCTCACACTCGTCGCAACAAGAGCCCACCCCCTTCTTCGACACGCACCGCGCGTCGGATGCCAGCAACGCCTTCGTCGATATGAATGCCGGGTCCAGTCAAATGGCCAGCGACCTCTTCCATGTCGAGTCCACCATGTCAGCGCAAGGCGTGCTTGTCCTCAACCCGACCAACGGCCCCGCCAGTGTCTACGATGGCAGCTCCTACCTCCCCTGGGCCGACCTTTCCCAAGGCCAGGAATCCAACTATCCAGCGCTTGATTCAGACCGCTCTCTCTCCTTCGGCACCGACGCAACATCAGCGTCGCAAGACGTCGAGCCAGTGTTCACCCTGCACAACTCCAATTCACTCGGTATGAGCAACAACATGGGGGCATCGCAGATGCCATCCTTTCCGCCTTGGAACGCCTATCAGCCCACCCCTGCAGGTACAGTTACTCCCGTCACCCAGCCGGCCGACGCAGCAAACACGGCGCCGACGCCGCCCTTGCCCCCCTCTCGCGTTCAGGCCGAACGCCGATCCACGCCCTCTCCCACGCCAGCAGCCGAGGATCGACCGGCCTGCCGCGAGCGCCATCGCATCGCCTCGGCCCGCAACTGGCGCAAGCAAAAGACGGCGATGTCCGACCTGCAGACCACGAAGCAGCATGTCGAGACCGAGCACACCGCCCTGCAGTCGCAATACGCCGAGGTGGCCGAGCAGGTGCGTTTCGCGAAGCACGCCCTGTTCGATCATATGGGGTGTGACGACCCGGCCATCGGCCGATGGCTGAAGAACGAGGCGCAACACAAGGGCAGCCGACGGGCGGAGCCTAATGAGGCACCACGGATATGGCAACGAAAAACGGAACCACGCTGATGAGCTGGAGGATGCCGGCTCTGTGAAGAGCAGAAAGCAGTGGAGCCGTGCGTAGCCAACGGGCTGACGCCCGGCGGATGACAATCTCGGAGAAGTTGACTATTTGGATGCGATGGAATTCGGATCATTTCAGGATTCGGACGGCGCACGGCGGAATGTGTGATGTCCGCTGGGGACACGGTCTCAGCGGTCTGGGATTAACGAACAGGCCGGCGAGCCATGATTTCTCAACATGACGATCTTCCACTTCCAATCATGACCTCCGACCCGGCGATACTGTCTTGACATAAGTCCTGGCAAGCCAAGGTAACGCCAGGAGTGAAGAGCTGGAATTGTTGACAACGGGCGTCCCAGATCACAGAGTCTGGCCACTTTCGGGCTGACTCTCCATGTCACCCGTCACTAGAGTCGGCCCCCAAGGGTTGATCTCAGCTTTCATCCTGCAAAACCAAACCCGCAAAACCCTGAATCTGACAAGGAAATTACGCTCTTGACACCAACGGTCGTTTACTAAAAACTCTCCTCATTAGGCTGCAGCGGGGGCCGCCTCCTCTGCTAAGGCTGTAGTTACCTTCCCATTAAGACGTAAGTCTTCTAACTCGAATAACGTAATTTCAGACGTACGTGTCCTGATCAGGGTAACTCGGCGTCTTGGAAAGGGTGATCTGATGTCACGAGAAATCTGTGTTCGTATTGATGATGTTGTTGTGCGTTTTGTTGTCCCCATGCGGGGTACCCCGCCATCTGTCAAGCTCTGGAGCTCTATCTCTTATGAGATTGTCTAACCACTCGGACGAGTTCGGCCGAGCTGGTTCACCCAAGTCAACCGTATCAGAGACGGCACATATATAGTGGACCAGAACCTTTCCTTTGATGATGATGATGATGATTGTATTTAACGCCAGGATATCCTTTAAGAGGCAAAAGGCGCCCGCACCGGCTATGCCTCGAAACTGTCTAGGTCTACATAAGGGAATTGATAGGGACGCATGATGAATGATAGGGACGCATGGCTCTTCCGGACGCATGACTTCCCACACTCTCTCATTGGCCCATTCATCCTAGACCCACAATTACTTCGTCACTCGGACAGGGTGACAAGTTCTCTTAACAGTCGCCCTTTCCACACCGAGAAAGCGGAAGCGATATGGAAACCATCTAGCCTAGCATCTTAGGTGGTACCGTTCATAACTTTCGTTTCTATACGCCTATGGTTTAATCATTTGGTATCTACTCTCACTATAATCTCAGGTAGGATGTCCTCGTCACTATCAAGTAGCTCCCAATGGCTTCGGGTTCGCCGAATACTCGGTTGCGTCCTCCGTCCACTGGCTCGTACTCCTGTTGTTTTACCTGACGAAAGGATAGCTTGTTGGCTACGCAATTGGCACTGCGTCGAGGTACCGGCCTGGCTGCCGGTTTGCGTGCTAATCGACTGGCTTGCTTCCTCTCTCAGCCTCGCGAGTTTGGACTTATTTCGACTTCCGACTGGTCGTCCTCGCTTACGCCCTGTCGACTGGCATGCTGGCGTGCTGGTAGCTTGACTTGCAGATTGGCTGTTTCCCTCTATGGCTAGCGAAGAGGGAAGAGCCTGCGCTGTATTCTTAGGCCTACCACGCAGAGCAGTGGCAATCTTGGGGTCAAGAATTCGTCGGTATGGGTCCTGAGTTGACGACTCTCGGAGCCGCCATCGCGGATGGACCTCCCACTTCTTGAAAGATGTCGCAGACCCAAGCTTGGAATAGATCTTATGGCAGCAAGGTATACCAAGCTCGAGTGAGACTGAACATTCGTCGTTACACTCTTGAAGAGGTTCCGGAAATGGAATCCTACCTGTAGGCATCGCCTTACAAGTTATGCGATATTGTGCACCGATCAGTCTGAGACCTTTCGACGACATGACGGTCCGCAATTCGCCTAAGTACTCTGAACCAGGCCCAAGGAACTCGCGGGACGTCAGAACTTCATCTGACGCACAAGCATCCTTGAAGTCACGCTCTTGATCTTTCACCATGTCCTGCATTGCCTCGACAAGTCGGTAAAGGTGGCTCATACCGTTCAGCAGATAGCTCTTGATGTTGTTATTACTTGCCTCTGTACCGGATGTCACACGGATGCCAAAGTTGCGGTACTTTCGGATGAAGCAGCGGGCCCATTGAGCCCTCACAGGCATGTAGGTTCCGTGGAGGTACCGCAGAATGGCACGCTGGTTATTGAACATTTTGCAAAGATCCTTCCAAGCCTTTTCGTGGGCTTTTTCGGTCTCAGCGAATAAAACGGCCTTCCACATGATAAGAACGCCTCGGTAGCTTTGAGGGATATCCTCAGCAGTCGATGTGTGTATCAGTGCTCTCTCCTTGGCGCCTAGCTGAACCTGCGATTCTGGTGTAGGGTCGTACCCGTCGCTACTGTCGGAATCGCTGTAACTGGCATGATCTTTAGTCCATTTCTGCTTTGACTTCAGCAGCACATTTGAGTTGATCTGGTGAATACAGAGCTGCTGTACATCTGGAAACTGCTCGTTATGAGCAGCCTTCATTTGACTATCAAAATCGGTGATGATTACATCCGGTTTTCGAATAGAATGCTGTGTTGAAAGTCGCTGAATACTCTCGGCGAGGAATTGGAATCCTTCCCGTCTTTCGTTGTCGATTAAACCAAATGCAGTGTTGAACACAGTGCCAAGGCAGGTTTGGCCAGTAGCCTGGAATAGGGGAGTTTGAACCGATTTGTGTTGTACGTATTGTCGAAGCTAATGCACTCTGGAAATCGCCTCCACATCTGCAGGCAATAGGGAAAAGTCCAGACGAGACCGACAAGACGATCAGGATCATCATCAGTCCATTTGACAATATATGGAACATGTATCTCGTCGAATAGTTTGATGAGAGCGGCGGTCGGGTTGCGACCTTGCAGCTTGTCTCGGCTGATAAGAGCCCGCGCGTTGTAGTCGTCCCTCTGTGTGAGGATGGAGTCGGGATGTTGCTCTTCAAGTACGGCTCGTACATCACGAGCTCGGACACCGACCCGACGGCTTGTCGACTCAATAGTTGCCTTGATAGGCGTGGTAAGTCGTCGATGGGCAGGATGAGCTGAAGGTTTCAGGCTACGTCCATGGTTGTGTTGACTGTGTTCGGGATTTGCATGCTCTCGGAGTAGCCACCTACCCTCCTCTAGAGCTTCCGCAACGATCATCCACTTGCACCCACACTTTCGAGACTTTCGTTGACGTAGACCTGCGCCCCGACTGGGCTTTGGTTCCCCAAACCGATCGCAACGCAAAGTGTAACGTATCCTTCGTCCCTTGTACGAGTATCCGTTGTACTTGGTGACCCCGAAACCGTTTGCTTTCGCGAAGGCGTTGGCAGACTCGATGAGTGCTTCGAACGTCGGGAAAGGATCACCTGGGATTGGCGGGTGAGGGATTGTCTCTAGTGTTGGCGATATGGATTGTTCGGAAGATCGGACGGTATGGGAGGTTGATACCGCGTTGGTAGACCGTGAAGACAGCGCACGTGGTGGAGTATACGGGGGAGGAGAATCGTAGGCATCCGAACTGAGTGGTGACCAGCTCCATTTCTCACGCCACGCGCGCACTCGTTCGTACGACTGGGCAAGGCCAACAGTGAGTCTTCGACCTTCCCCAATAACTTCGCGTACTAACTTGATGGCGGATACAAACTCGGCCCTCGTTGCGGAGGGAGGTGGCTGGGCAGACTGTGGTGGAGAGAAGGAAGGCGGAGGGTCGATTTCAGGGCCTGGCATAGGTACCCTTACTCTCTGCATTTGTGATCGTCCGGGTGGGACGTCGTTGTGGAGAAATATTTCGCGATCGTATCGTAGGTCTAATGCAGGCTCGTAAAGGCCCTGTGAGCCGTGGGGCCGTGGAAAGGTTGAGAACGTCCGTGGGTAGGAAGCAAAGATGTTGTCGAGCGCGTGCTCATCGCCGATGCCGTAATGCTTGCCGATGCTTGTTGATATACTTACTACTGGCAGAGGGTGGCCTGCTGGCGGTAGCAGGTGGAGACATGTTAACATGTTGGCTTGTTCGCTGTCGCTTTTCGCGATGCAATTGGTCACTGGGACTAGAACTTCGCGGTCTGCGAAGCCCTATGCGCCGTTTGGCTTGTGACGGTTCTTGGAAAGACATGGTGGTGGTCATGGACGATGTGAGATCACAAAAGGCGACGCGACCGCGTCTCTAACGACATGGACGTTTTTCTCCCTTCAGTTGGTTGGAATCAAGGGAGACTGGCCCGGTACTTCACAAGCTGTTGGCAGAGCCAGCATGCAATAACAAATTGGCACTCTAGCCAATCAGAGGGCAGCAATGTCATGCGTCCGGAAGAGCCATGTGTCCCTATCAATTCCCAAAAATAAATGCACGCACGTCCATTTACGGACCTGCAATCGTCGAGATCATCGGCTTGATCATGGGCTTCAGTGGTTGATGATATAAGAACAAACGTAGGCTGCTCTCAACGTCTCATTACAAAATGGCATATTCTATGCTATGCAACATGCAGACACGTGTTAACCATCCTGCCACTACATTTCAGTATCTATATTCCCGCTTATTCGTTGTACCCCATCTTCACACAACTGGCAACCCCCACCATGGCTTCATCCTCGATAGTACCAATGCCAGCTGCTTCCGCACTGATAGTCGGGCACAAAGCGTCTAAGCCGGCGAAGTGGCCGACGGGCGATTTCGCTGNTGTACCCCATCTTCACACAACTGGCAACCCCCACCATGGCTTCATCCTCGATAGTACCAATGCCAGCTGCTTCCGCACTGATAGTCGGGCACAAAGCGTCTAAGCCGGCGAAGTGGCCGACGGGCGATTTCGCTGTGCGCAAGACCCTCAACAATGTGACGGTCATGATCAAGTGGCACTTGCCTGAAAAGATTGAGGCCGATGAGATAATATCGAGGCGTCCTGTTCCTGCACGACCTCGCAGCAAGCACTGGTGCCGCGGAATTCTATCCACCGATACACTCCCGACCACCAATGTACATGAGAGCAGCGAGGCAAAGACCAACGACTTCCCTTTGCAAAACCCCAAGGCACATCTAGCATCCTCTGGTGTCGCAGCGACCCTTGCAGCAGATACGACACTTCCTACACTACCACTCCAACCTCCCCATCATCTGTCGAAAGGCCATTTTCGACCAACACAATGCTCTGTCCCTTCAGAGGATACCGAGTTCATATTCCTCCACTCGACACCCTGCACCATGAACATTCCGACGTTCAGTCATGGCCGCATTCGATCCCCAATCCCGAGTCTGTACTTTGTGCAGACGTCATGCCTGATAAGACTCTAGACTGGACGGCCTTTCAAGTCGCCATCCTTGGCGGAGCAGGCGATCTTGTCTCAGGCGGCTCAGACCTCACGCGCCGCACCGATGATGATGAGCTTGATGAGATCACAGCCTGGTTCGACGATTTCGGCTTTGAGTCGGCTGGCAGACTCGTTCGCGCCAGACAGTCCGCTCCAGCCGGGCTGCCGAGTATGGCGCACTCCAGGGCGAGAACTACTGGGGTCAGCTCTGCCCCCCCCCCTATATGCCACCTGCCCGGACCGGGAACTTTCTATTCCGGTGGCGTGGGACTTGCCGCGTGGGTTTATAGATGAGGAAGCCGCCGGCTCGCCGACGCTGTTGAGGGACGAGCCCGGTTGCCAGGTACGATCGTCGATGTCAATGAGACGGTCGAAGACGGATTGCAGCAGCGACCGGGACAGCGAGTGGTGGAGCCCCATTTCAACCAGCTAGATAGATCCACCTAGTAGTACGCAACAGGTACTATTTCGAAAGGTCCAAAAAGGGTTTGACGAGAAGGACTATCAACTGGCTACCCACCAGTGTAGGATTCAGGTCCTAGAACAACAGTTAGAAGCAACAAGGCCTAGGAAGAGGAAGAAGGTCTAAATCAGCCCGAACTCGAAGTTTGCCGACATCGAGGCTATCCACAGGGCCCAGGTCGAGGCTGGCGATAAGGAAGATAGTGTAGGTGAAATCAGTGACTCTGAGTTACCTAGTGGGCCAGAGGAATGCATTGTTGTTGCCCCCTAGGGGCAGAGAATTAGGCTTGAATTCAGGGTATGGTTTTGGTGGGTGGGATTTTGGGGTGTCCCAAATGGGGGGGCGACCCAAAAGTGGGTGGTCAACGTTACATGATCGATTCGATTCGAATCTACCGAGACCTATTCGATTCCATGTCGAATTGAATGGGGCCGCATTCGAATCGAACGCCAAAGCTTGGCGTTCGATTCGATAGATTCGTATGATGTCTGACCCTGCATCAGTATGGGTCTTATCAATCAATACTGCTTGCTGAGAAGTCTGGAACATAACCTGCGTCAATATGGTCCTGAAAGGCTCGTGCGTATAGTGCTTGGATAAGAATTGGCGTTGTGGAAGGTGCTTTTCATAGTACAACGCAGCGTGACTTTGTCCCTGCCTTGATCTTCACGTCGAGTACAACTCCAGCCGCCGCTTCAAATACGTCTTTAACTCCCTCCCCCGTTAGACTGGAGCATTCAAAGTACTTGCGTGCCCCAATCTCGCGTGCCATTGCCTCTCCATGAGACTTGGTCACAAAGTTTGCGCATTCTTCCCCCCGTTTTGGGAGTACATATCTATCTCTCAAGTCCTTCTTCAAACCGACAAGCAAAATGGGGATGTCGGGGCAACAGTAGTCGGCGTCATGTTTACACTTAAATTATATGTCAGCAAAGCCGCAGCCGAATAATAGGAGATGGTGACAAGTCTAACCTTCTCTACATAATCTAATGAATACGGCCATTCGATAGAAAAACATATTAAAATAATATGAGTGCATCGATATGTCAAGGGCCTGAGATGATCGTAATCGTCTGGAGAAGCCGTATCCCATAGCTTGAGCTGAACTAATACATCTTCCGCCTTTTCAACAGGCACGTAGCACTCATAAGTGCCAGAAATGGGCCACTGAGGCGCATATTTTGGCGAAGACACGACAGCATCGCCAGCTAGATCCTATTTTTGGAGAGTTAGCAGTCGTCAAACTTGTTGCCGCCTTGCAAAATCAACATGACTTACTTGTGGCTGGAGGGGACCATGCAAAGCCGCCCGAAGTAAAGTACTTTTTCCCGTCCGACCCTCACCTACGACGACTAGCTTTCTTGTTGACAGTGTTAGGGATTTATCCGGAAATACAGACTGGAGGAGAAGACCACTTGATAGTTCAATAGCATATTGAAACGACTAATAGCGAGAAGGGTTCCTAGTAATGTATATCTCGCATACCTTTGCTCAATGGTCATCGTTCATGCAATTTATTATCTCAAGAGCATGTGAGAGAGAGAGTTGGAGGGTTCTCTTAGCTGCCCGCAATGCGGGGTGCCCTGTCCTTAAACTTCCATGGATGCCTGGAGAACTTGATTACCCAGGTCTGGTCTGATATGCGGCCCCTCTTTTCTTGACCACTCATGAGGACGTTCGACTTCTCGGTTAAGTGAGGTGTTGTCCTGAATATAGCGCAAATGACCGACTCACTGACTGATTTTATTACGCCCGATATGGTCTGGGGCAATCATCGGATAAATACATATTCCATTTCGTCACGCATCTTTCTTATCTCGTCCAGCCCTTACGAACGTCTCTTCCTGAACAGGAGACGCAACCCGCAAGCGGGTTGCCCAGAAAGAGCCTTGAGGAACGAAATTGAAGATGAAATTTGGGGATTGCATATTGTTTCCAGCTGATGACTGGAAATTTCAGTATTGCCGCAACCGGACCGGCAGTCGTCTGGCTTTGTTTCCTCATGCTAGGTTTTACCAGCCGCCACATCATGCCACTGGAATGTTAGGGCTGAAACGGACGCCAGGTCCTCGTGAAACATACCCCAAAAACTTAAGAACCAAGCCGCGCAAAGCAGTGATCTGAGCAACAACCTCCCAAAAATCTCGCAGTCAAAGGATCTGCGTTCAGTTCGGTTGACAATAGCCAGAATTACAGACGCTATAGACTTTCCCTCATCGTGAGCATGGCGACACACGCAGTTCGGTTCCAGTTCGTCCGCGACAAGGTACCCGAGGGGCTGAATTTCAATCATCCTGTCCCAGAGAGCCTGGTCATCCCGCTATCCAAAGTCCGAGAAGATTCTTCCTTCGCCGACCGTTTTCGGCATGCGGTGCTACCTTTCATGAGAGAACACGAGGGAGCTTGTCGTGCAGCATCGAATACCTCCTGCGTTAGCTGCGGATCGCCTATGACAACCGTTGTGCAGACGCCTATGTCTTACCTCCACAAAGAGGGCGATCCGTATGTAGCGGTTGTCGTCAGTGACGTGTGTGGAGACGTCGAGTGCGAAATCCAGACGCGGCAAGCCATTCAAGAAGAGATGTTTGAGGTTGGGGCGGGGCGCGAGGCGGAGGCAGGAGCCATGGGCTGCGCGGTATGTTGAACGAGGGAACAGATCAAACAGTGCGGTCCGTGCAAGGCCGGAGGGTACTGCGGAACAGATCACCAGAAAGCGGATTGGAAGAGACACAAGAAAGTATGCGGGCGCCAGCACGCAGAAACGGCGGGAGGGAGTCGAACTGCATAGGGCCTCATCTTTGAATCGTGGGGTATGCATCAGGAATTCGACACGAATGCAACCTCCTAGTCTTCGTGAGAATACTTCTTTGGGGGATGGCGACTGCGATGCGGCCTGGTTCCGCCATCTGGACCCGGGGAAGGAGGCAAAGTGGTGCAAGATTCGTCAGTGTCAGCGTCAGCATCAGCCATGATCGAAGGAGACGCGAGCTGAGGAGACGGCCTCCTGCCGTCTTGCTCGGTCAAAAGAGGGGCATGACTTTCTGTGACTTCTTGCAGAGTCGTATTCCCGTAGGGAAGACTGGCAACCTGGCACTCTCAGAGTCGCGCCGTCTCTTGGAAGGGGTGCAGGGATCGGCCCGGTCCTCCCAGCGGGCGGACCGCTTTGAAGACGGAGTAGGAGTCGGGGTCGGCGTGGCAGGGGGAACTGCGGCAGGCCTCGGAAGGTAGGCCAAGTCGAGGACACGGAGACCAGCTGATTAGTGTCAGTTGTGCGGCTAGCGACCTTGGCGGTGATGCTCAAGAAAGCCCTGTCGAAGGTGTCTTGACTTTCTGCCAACGTTTCGTATTTTCCAAGAAGCAACGCAGCCTTTGAAGCATCGTAGACGGACGAAGCGGCGGGGCTCGGATGGGTCATGGGTGTTGTCGCTGGGCGACTGCAATGACCCGATGTCGGTCACTATGGGGCACCACGGTCCCGGCAGGTATCGGCGATACTCGTCGAAGTCGAATACATCACCAGGGTGCCTAGCAAGGTAAGCCATGTCAAGATCGGCCGCGGCTTAGGGCATACCTCATCAAACTGAGAGCCTTGATGCTGATCTGTCCATACAGAGTCCACTTTCCGCTCTTGCTTCATCGTGTTCTGTCTTCCCGCCGGTTTCTCGTAGGGTTTAGTGTTTATTGACAGGCTGCTTGAAGGCTATTCTTCAAGTGTTCAGAGTCCTATCTACGGCGACTGAAGCGGCGCCTGCCGTTGTTGGCACGAGGTGTGGATGTAGGTCAGGTTAGTAGAGGAGGGGGCTTTGGCGTGTTAGGTCCATGTCAGGGGTCACGCATTCTCCAGTCGGCCCATGGCCTTCGCAAGGCGTATCGGAGCTCGGACTGCTTTCATGTTTGGCTTCCAATCATCACCATCTGATGCTGTCTTTCCTCCCAGATGGAAAGAAACGTTGTCTCTTTGTGAGCCAGGGCGCATGAGTATCTCGGCGCGCTATATTGCCCATCGTGTGCATCGGAGGAGGAAGTGCTCCACCGTCTCTCTTGCGTGTCCGCATGCGCATTGTTCCGAAGGTACTGCTTTGATTCGGAAAAGTGAAGCGTTCAGTCTCGCCATGCCTGTCCTGAGCTGGGCCAGCATGCTTGCCTCTATCCAAGAGAGGTTATCGTACAGTTCTCGCGTGTGTTTGCCGGGTAATGCTGTATCGATTTCCTTAGAGAGCTTTCCAACGTTGCAGGGAAGTAGTCTCTCCACACGCAGTTTGAGCCTCGCAGCATTGAGGGTGGTGAACCGCATCTTTGGGAACTGCTTTCAGGCGAGGCACCCTCTCAACTGGCCTTGCGTGCTTCTCCTTTCGCTCTCTTCAGGAGGTCGTCCTCAAGACTACTAGGAAGCCAGACAGCTTTGATGGTGTTCCCGGTTTCTCGCAATCGAGTGGCCGCCTCGTAGACAACAACGTGCTATATTCTTCACGCCAATCGGATTAAAGACTTACCACAAGATGGCGCAAGGGTGAATTCTGGCACAGCAAGACAGAGACTCAGGTTGACTAGCTGAATGAGAAAGTAAGCTTCATTGTGGCAGCGTATGGGAACGTAGCGAAACAAAGATATTGCCAGGTGCTGGACTGTCCACTTCTGCAGCCTCGCACCCCTGTCGTGGAGTCTGAGTGTGTGGAGCGAGGAGGAATCCTCCGCCCATACTTCGAGGACTCCGGTCGTTGGGGCTTCTCCAGCAGGCTCTTTTCACTGTCTGGGTCGATATATTCCCATTAATGAAGACTTGTAGCCTTTGTCTGGAACTCTTCATCCCACCTGCCCCAGTCTTCGATGGTCCAACATAAATAGAGATTTGACGGCACGATAGGTGCAGCCTGGATGAAAAGGGGAGACCGGTATGTGTAGCGGACCTTGTGGATCAGGAGAAGCATCGTAAGAAGGATACGACTGAAGCCAAGTTTAATGTAGCTACCGCGACTTTGATAGGTACGTAGCTAGGTAGTTAGTCATTATCTGCTGTTGCAATTGGCTCAGTCTATGGTGTGGCGCGAGGTTGACTTAGCTCAGGCCATCATCAGTTATTTGGCCTAGTAAGGAACCCATAAGCATTTACCTCGCTGAAAATACGAACACATACAAAGAGAGAGGCTAGTTACTATTCCATTATTTGTCTATTCGTGACAATCAAAGAACGAACAATAGGAATTTACTCAATCAAACCTCCTCCCCACGTAGCTCTCCTTATAGTCCTTGTACCTCCACTGATCCTCAAGATACCAACCCTTAATGCGACCGTAAGCGTGGTCCATGAACTCTCCCACATTGAACTCCTCTGCCCAGGAAGGTGGACCTTGGCTCTGTAGTAGACCGATCGCATTCATTGTCCAGGTAATACAATTCTCACAACTGCCTTCGACTGGTGCCGGAACCCGGCTCAGAAGAGCCTCGATCTCGGGGAAACCCTTGCCAGCCGGGAGTTTTCCGATCATTATCCGCCCAATCAGACGCTGGCTAGTCTTGGAACTGGAGACACGCAACCCAAACCTCCAGCCCCCGGGAATTGGGCCGGTTGCGCTGTTCATCGGCTGATGTTCTTCCACATGATACAAGCGCCCCGCTCCATTGCTGTTCTTTGGCTCCACCCAAATACCCCAATGGTACATGGCGTGGCCATAAGTTGTCTCCAAAGAAGGGTTGTTCGAGATACCATCGCGTGAGAAGCCTGCGACCGAAACCCGATACTTGTTGCCCGACATGACGAAGAGTAGGCTTTATCTTTTAGCAGAAGGAATCTCACATTAACCAGGACATGGTACAATACCAGATCTGATTTTCACCGAAATTTCAGCGAAGTAGAGATATTTCTTCGAAGTCGTAAGCCCGCGAGCTCAAATGAGGACGTGACTAGAGGCGACGAAAATTAGACCGGTTGTATGTTTTCGTAGAACCGCCGTGACAAGTACTTATAGGACAAAGTATTGGGTAGTGATTGGTTGTACTTGTAAGAAATGCTGGCATAGCAGGAACAAACATTGCTCCGGCTTGCGTCCGAGCAGCGCTTAATATACCTATCAGGCTCTCTCAGTTCTGCGTACCCTTTACATTTGGGTAAACTTCGCTGTCTGAGACCACGTTGACGCGCTTATTCGATCAGTCCATTGGCGACAGCACCCCTTCTGATTTCATACCGCCATTCAAGGCGGTTCATGAAACGTGAATATGACCAACCCAAGCCTCCTCCAGGCGCGTATCATGCAGGCTGACAAGAACTCTTCCCGAAATCCAATGAAATTTGCCGCCCTGTCATCTGATCACATCCCCCCCCACACACACTCACACACCACATCTTCTTCCGAAGCAAGAAGGTTACTACGTTGAAGGCATCAACCTAAGTATAGGCTAGACTTGAAACGAGGCCTGTAAGGGTAAACGCTGACGCGCACGCGCCAGCACCTCCTCGTAAGTGCGGCAGCGATCCTCCGTGTACTACCTCCGTACCTTCCAGTACGACGTAAAACTCGCCCACCGTCCCTTCGTTCTGCCTCCCCGAGCCACTCGCCCCGCATGCCCAGGCCTTCCAGGAACGAAGGGCGCCGACGGTCCATCCCACCAAGAACTGGCAGGGCCCGGTGACAGTGGGTTATCCAGCCAAGCCAACCACCTCGGCTCTCATGTGTCCTGGGCTGAAACAAAAACCAAGGAACAACAACGCAAATGACACGTAACCCTGTTTCCCGTCATTCCCACGGTATGACCACGTGCGCGACGCGCTCGAATGACAATGTACTGCCTAACTTTCGAATTCAACCTGGCGCATCGAGCGTAACGAGGACGGGGGATTTACGGGGCTTCCACCCCATAAACAAGCAAAGATAACACCGTATTCATGGGGGGCCACCCCGGTCCTCGCTGCGCTCGTATGGCGGTAGGGAGACGACCCCTTAACCCTAAAAGGATGTGGTCGGCAAGGTTGCCCCGCATCTTCGCGCCCGAGCTCACGGGAAAAGAAACAGTCGCGCAGCGTCAGCATCTCTGGGCCACAACCGCCGGGGTCTGAGGTCGCGGGCTCCGTGTTGCCCGCCCGGCTGCTAGCGGAAGAATTCTGGCGGCCACTTGCTATCAAGCCCTGTCACCGTCTTGCAATGCCGCTGACAACGAGGCAACGATCTTGCTCCAGGTGGGCCGTTCTTACACTCAATGACCGCTAAGCCCGCTGAGTTTGCAGTGCTGATCTTCCTTGACTTCAAATTGCCGGTCCTTAATGGGGAGGCCCCTCCGTGTAGGGCGTGCGGCGGGCTTCATGTTGTATGGATCCTCATTCCGTCGCCTATGATGCTTGAGGGCGACCACAGCCCTTGGCTGGTGTAGGCGATTCCGTCCAACGAAGCACGCCTGCAGCGACCGCAGGGCCTCCGCAGATCGCAATGTTCCCCTTCCCAGCGGTCAATTGACACCGTTGGAGGCCGCGCTTGCCCGTAGAACTTGACCACAGAATCACTTGATAACAAGCCCTGAAACATTACACATCTGTGGACGACAACACCGTTGCCCGCAGCATTTAAATGTTGGCCAAGTCATGGCCAGGTCCACGGAGTGCAACGGCCCGGCCCAGACGATCGACATCGGAATATCAACCCCACAGCATAGACAGATTACTGGGTCACGTGTCGCTCCCCAGAGCGTCCAACATCCTACGACGAGCCTCCCAGCCGAACGGTGCTGTGCACCAGACACCGGGCATGAGATGCCGTGCAATTCACGGAACGGACAGATTGATCCCCTGTCGCTCCGCAGGGAAGGACTTGCCCACCCTGAACGCTCGACAATGTCTCCGAGCAATACACGCGGAAGTTCTCCGAGCCTGGGCCAACGGCGGCGTGTGGTTGGGGGGAGGGAGGTGGACGTTGTCAGCTCTGGAGCTCTCTCACGATCTCTGAATCTCCAATCCAGGACTCCTGTTTCCGGAGACTTCAGCGACCGGATCCGGACGACCAGATTAACTGCCGGATTGAGATTACCCTGAGATGACAACTATTTAGAGTTGACCAGAACCCTTCTTTTGTATTGTAGATTTTTTGTGAGGCATGACTTCAATTTATGATGATTCTCATCATTGATGTCTCCGTTGTGCCAGATTGACGGACGTCCCGCTGACCCACAGGCCGCTTACTGTAGACTCTGATCCCTGATTCAGTCATGTCCTTGCCTAGCCTTTGCCCCGCCGCCCAATGACCATTATCGCCGATACAACTCTCCAAAGGCCGTACGAAGACGTACTACTCTCTCACGAGGATGAAGTGGAGCGCGGTGTTTATACAGAATCAGTCTGTTTTCTCTGAGCTCGGCAACAGTCTCGTGTAATGGCCTCGAGCCACTGTTCCGGGAACAACGCCGGGGCCCGTGATGGACCATGTCTGTTCTCTTTCCACGAGAAAAAAAAAAGCAACGGCATTGTGATTGGCCGGGGCTGGTCGCTGGCAATGGGCCGTGGGATCGTATCGGCGAACGGGGCCGTGGTGCAGCTGGACATGACGTACGGAGGTGTGCAATATGGATTTGCACTCTTTACAGAGAAGGATGTGCCACTTCGGCTCTTGGTAGAACGCGTCTTGTAACCTCACGGCGCGAGCACGTATCAATACGAGGGCTTAGGGAGCTTGCAACTTCCAAAAAACGAAGGCAGGTCGTTACATCTCAACGCGTGTCGGGAAGTGGGAAGTGGGGTAGACTTTGGTGTTGGACGGGGGGCACGCGAAAATATAAGGGCAGACGACGACTGTAATATGAGAACGGCAGCAGCAGCAGAAATCGCCAAGGACGAATATATAAATCCATGGTACCTCCCTCGTGATCGGTCCTCTCACTCTTCCCCGACACGCGCCGCATCGTCTACTAGGCCGGGAGTTGGTAGTGATGTCGGCAACCCCCCGCACGTCAAACGAAGACTCGGGCCGTTCGGTGTCCGGGATATCGCTGCCCTCTGTCTGCCTTGGAGTAGTTGTCTCAATTTACAGTCGCAGGGTTCACCCGAGGAAAGACACTGTATCTTGTTGTGCTGGAAGGCCAGCTCGGGCTTTAGAAAGTGAGTTGTCGCATTGTCTCTCGTTTTCCATATTCTTCCGCATGCGGAAGAGGCTGCCCCAAACCTCTTTAAGTTGCCATGGTATTAGCACAGCTTTCCTTCAACCATCGCCTGTGATATCGTCTTGCCAGTAGCATGAGAGTCGGTCCTAACACCGGACAACCTCACACTATCACCAGTCGTGCTCTCTCCAAGCTGACCTTGCGCGCCAGTTACGGATTTATAGAATGCGACAACGTTTTTTGGCTGTTCGTAGAAGTCATCATACGCCCAGGTGCTAAGGCGTTGCCATATATCCCGCTCAGCTTTGAGCTCTTCGGGATATTTGTCAATGGCCGTATTGCCCTCGATGGCCTCGAAGAACTTCTGATACACGGGGCGATCGGCAAACCACATCTTGGTGTACTCCCAGTATTCAGGGTACCAGCCTGCGAATTCCCAATCGATGATGCCTGTGATGCGCCCGTTGTGGTATTGAATGTTGCTCGGATTGAGATCAGCATGGGTGAATTTGACGCGGTATTCGCCTGATCTTCCATGAATTGCCTTGACCACTGAATCGTACATCCATGCATCAAGAGGCCCACCGAGGCGCAGGTACGAATGAAAGTCGTCCACCGCATGGAAAGGCCCGAAGCGAACATGGCCAGCCCGATGGTCCAGTAAGGGTTCTCGATTTACCGATCCGATGAAGCCCATCTCGGGTGGTTCGAGGCTTCGTAGTTGGTGAAGATAGCCAGAAAGTTCCTCGCCAAACGCCCGGACTTGTTCTGGGCTCATGCTCGTGTAGTCGGTACCACTGCCTGGAAGTGCTTCCATGACAATGTGAACAGCACCATCAGGCCGCTCATATACCTCGTACACCTTGGGGATAGGTACCGATGTATGTTTGCGGATAAACTCCATGGCTTCTACCTCGTTCCGGGTGGTGTTAAGCTTGATGACCTTCATGAACGGCAGGCGGACAACGTTCCCTGATCCACCTCGATTCCTGCCAGGGTAGAGGTACTGGCTGGCCCAGATGCGCATTCGAAGGGATAAGGGTAGCGTGTCTGATTGCATCGCTATGCGCCGGGGATTGACAGGAGTTCTTGACGAGGATAAGTTTGACATTTTGAGATCGCTGGCATGAGAGGAAACGTCGAGCTAAATCCACAATATAGTGACCAAATCAATTTTTGGAACTTGAATAATAAATGCCTTAGTTATAAGGCAGCAGCCGAGCCCTTGAAGACTCCGGAGCCACGCTTGCCGAGCTCGCTTAAGCTGCCCTTTTGAATTTGAGTTTTGCTAGCCGGGCAGTGTCACTTGTTCCGGGTGCTCAGCCACAAACACTCGCGCGCAAGCCACCAATTTTGATTATGTAATAATATCGGTTCAGGCCCAGACGGTCAATCCCCACGCTAACAAGGGTGAATTAAATCTTTCCCTCCTCGCAACTCAAGCCCATTCAAACTTCCCACGCAACCATGGACCTAGACAACGAAGATATCCAGAATCTTCTGGTCCCAGTGGATACCCGAGGGACTCCTCGCGACGATGAAGAAGCTTGAATTATAAGTTGGGGCCTTTCACAGTACTTCGTTAGAACCGCCCGGATGCCATCCATTGGTTTGTTGGCTGTCTCGAGAACAAATAGGAAACGTCGGCCATTGGCTAGGACACATGACTCCATGCATGCTGAATCGGAAGAGAACGAGGTGAGTATAAGTCCGCCTAGTTCAAGACGCCTCTTGACCAGAAGACAGCCAACAAACCAATGACATTAGCACGTCCCGCTTTGGTTAAATATCGCGAGGGGGTGCCGCCCCTTCTCGCGAGAACGTGCGTCTTCGAGACCGACATGATACCGTTGTCCTGCATTGCAGCCTAGTAGATCACCAACTCGCCGAGTTCCATGCCTCATTAGGAGCTGCCTTCTTCCCTTCCGTTTGCTTCGGACAGGCGTTGGTTGTGTAGAGGACCAGACAGCATGTAACGCCTGTCTCCGGATTATCTTTTCCATCTATAAGTATTAGCAATTCTTTGCCTGCCTCGTCTCGGTATCCTCTTTCTCACCTTTATTGTGCAAGTCTACAGAATCATTTTACCGCAGCGTTTAGCAGCCCTAATATCGCCAAAATGCAACTCTCTGCCACTACCATTCCCTTGGTCGTCGTGTCTTTGACGTCTTTGCCTGTCCTCGTCGGGGCAGTCCCTGCTGCGCCTGTGGTTGACACGCAAGGTCTCGACGTCGCGCGAGCTGACGAGACATGATGATGATGATGATTGTATTTAACGCCAGGATATCCTTTAAGAGGCAATAGGCGCCCGCACCGGTTGTCGACTTGAAACTGTCTAGTTCTACACAATGCTAACATCGCGAATGCGAATTATGTCATACCAGGCATCTCCAGGTTCAGGGGCAGGTTGTTCGTGTGTTGTGGGGTCTGGCCTTGTTGGGCTTTAGGGCCATGGGGCGGAGGGGGGTTGTCATCCTCAGCAGTCCTGAGATTCCCTGTTTACTCAGCAGGACTGAGTAGCCAGTAGAGCCGATCGTGCCGTGATGTGGGGGGGAAGGTGAGGGGGTATAAGTTTGATGTGTGCTGGGGGGATCCTGCAGTCGTTTCTCTTAGTACCTTTTGCAGATGCTATCGAAGAAGGACGTCTCCTTGACCCGCTTGACGAAGCTTGCCCAGTCAAGGCCTAGCTGAGAGTTGATGTATCTATGGCGTCCGAACCATGGTTGGGGCATATGCCGTCTCCCGTTTGCCTTTCGGCAGTTGAGGGGATGGGCAGGGGACTTTCTTTTTCTGCATGTGCAGAGCAGTTGGGCATCTTCGTGGTTGAACCTCTCGTGGTATGCCGCAAAGTCGCCGTGTCCAGTGCGGGCAGCTAGGATCCAGTGGAGTTCCTTTCTTGTTAGGGAGGTGAGCTCCTCCGTGGGGGATAGCTGGGCCTCGAGTTCAAGGTCGTTATAGCTCTTGGGCTGGCTTTTGAGTCACCAGGCCTGGAAGGCGTGGCTGTGGCCTTTCCGCATGTGCCGTTTCACGTGGCTGAAGGTTAGGAGACGGTCTTGTGGGGGGGATGGCGGTACCTTTCTTGGCCATGGTATCTGCCAGTCCATTACCCGGGATCCCCACGTGGCTAGGGGCACAGCGGCAGTCTACCGGTACGGTAGTGCTCCGTGTGATTTGTCTAAAGTCGAGAATGGCTTCTTCTGAGGAGACGGGGGGTGTCCCGTTCAGGCACCAGATGACTGAGGTGTTGTCGAGACACACTGTGATGGCTGTGGTGTGTTCGTCTGTGCAGTGCGAGAGGGCTGCTCGGAGTCCTGCTCTTGCGGCTTCGGCCTCGGCGTCGAAGCCCTCGGCTTTCGGGAGGGGTCTACAGCCGGCGTGGGCGGGGTTCTTGTTGTTGCCTCTATAGACCACGTAGCCAAACCCGGTCTTAAGGTCAGGACCTTCTATTTCCTATAGTCCGCTATCCTCCCTCATCCCGCAGGATAAGTTACATACAAAGTCGCCCTCAGTATATCGGGGTCCCATAGTCAGAAAGCGACCAACTTCTAACGGGCGTCCGGTCCGCCGGCTCGCCACCGCCCGGTCCCTGGCCACGTAAATAAAAGGTTTGCACCTTAAGCAGACCGCAAGGGCGTTTCCCTCTCCAAGTCCACCGACATGCGCGTCCGTCCGCTCCGGCCAAACATACCCCTTCCCAAGGCCAGTCACGTTAATCTCTCGTGGCGGTGAT
>NMXJ01000008.1:1941511-2032917 GCA_002851705.1 Verticillium albo-atrum
CCCCCCCCCCCCCCCCCCCCCGATCTATCGTCTCTTGGCCCCGTCTCGTCTCGCCTCGACGACGCCCTCGCTTTTGTCGTCACTTTCGTCCTCGCCCTCGACCTCGCCTACCGACCTACTTCAGCTCAGCCCTTCAAAACCACAACCACCACCACTACCCACCCACCCACAAGGCGAGCCGAATCGATAGATCGCGCCGCATCATCGAAGCGAGCCCCTCCCCAGCCAGCTCGCGCGCACACGCTCTCTCAACTCTCTCTCTTTCTCTCTCTCTCTTACCCTCGCTCGTGCATCCCCTCCCCCCGCCCATATCGCGCCATTGCGCTGCCCCTCGCCGGCTGCTGAGTCAACCACCACCGACGGACGACCAGACCAGATCCGACCTGACGTGACCGGCCCCTCTTCTGGCCACCGTCTGTCTGCACCCTTCCTCGACCCCTCCGCGGTCAACCGACATCTCCACGTCTCCATTCTCGTACCTTGCCCTCGTGCCAGCATTCTGCCCGCCTCGTCTTTCGCCAGCATGCCCTCCACTGAGCATCGCCACGTGCGATCCGGCAGTCTGAACATCCCGCCGCAGAACGGCCATCTGCCCAGCATGCCCTCCGCCGCCCCGCGCTTCGAGGGTCCTCGCAGTCCCCCCAGTACGTGCTACGCTGCAATGGACCGTCACGATGCATCACTAACTCGGGGCTCAGATACCTCTCACGTCCCTTGCAAGTTCTTCCGTCAGGGCGCCTGCCAGGCCGGCAGCGCGTGCCCCTTCAGTCACGACCTGGGAGCCTCGGCCGAGACCATCTGCAAGTACTTTGCTAAGGTGCGTGTGCAACCATTGCTCTTGATCTTGCTTGCTCGCCCGCAACATACTGACATTGTCTCTAGGGCAATTGCAAATTCGGTCCGAAGTGCGCCAACATCCACATCCTCCCGGATGGCCGACGCATCAACTACGGAAAGAACGGCGTTACCATCGGCACTGCTCCGATAGCCCTCGGCACCCGAGCCAACCCGCCCACCTCGACCCCATACCATCCCTCCACCACGAGCGCCTTGACCTCGGGCCTCTTCCGTGACGGCGTGCCCGCCTATACGTCTGCGTACCCCTTTGGAGACGACAGGCAGCACCACCTCGGCCGCCAACCGAGCCTCGAGAACGGGCTTCCGACTATAGATACCACATACTCCTCCTCTCACCCTGGCTCTCTATATGGTTCACCTCGCGATGAGGATGCCTCGAGGTTGGGTCTCGGTCTATCGCCGGTCAATGCCAAGGGCCTCTCCGTGCTCGACGCCCCTCTGCCTGCATCCTTCGACTCGCAGGGCATCTCCAACGCCGCCCGATACCCCGCCGCCCCGTGGCCTTCCTCTGTCCCCAACAAGTTTGGTCTCGAGTCGCCGACCCCGTCTTTGAACAATGCCAAGGACGACCGGACGTCGGAGACGCTTAAGAGCCTGCACACGTCCGCTTTTGGCAGCAACGAGTACCTCTCGGCCTCGAATGCTGGCCTCGGCAGCAGCCCACCCAGCCACCCGATCGGCGAGGAGTACTTTGGTCGCCGCACAATGCACTCGAGCCGCTTCGCGAAGCCCAAGATGATGAGTGCCAGCCTGCCCAAGGCCGCCGTCGACCGCGACTGGGACGCCGAGTTTGCCTTCCTCGAGGAGGACTACGTGCCCCAAAACCTGCAGGATCTCCTGACGCCTGCGGAAAAGGCCCGTCGCGGCTCCATCCGTGCGATCGACAGCGAGCCTGGCAGTGAGAACGCCACGAAATTCGGCAGTCCCGCGGCTGGCGCGAGCCCAAGCCGATGGGGACCCCTGTTCCAACGCCAGAAGGAGGAGGAATTTGAGAGTCGCAGCCTCAGCAAGGCCTCGGCTTTCGGTCACGTAGGCAGCCCGCTGCGCAACTCGGTGCTGTCCAATGAGATGAACAACGGCCTTAACGGTGCAGGCCGTCACACGCCCGGGAGCCGCTCAGGCAGCGACATGACCTCGGCCCTCACTCAGCAGCTCTCCCGAACGCGACTTGCTGACGAAGGCAGCGGCAGCCCGCGCCTCCACCCCATGATGGCTGCCGGTAGGACCGTCAGCGGCAGTGCGGGTGCCATTGGCAAGGAGCGTGGATCGGGATTCGAACGCCACGTCTCGAGCGGCTCCGTAGGCTCATCTGGACGCTTCACGACCCCCATCGACGAAGAAGATCCCGCGTTTGTCTTCAGCATGGAAGATGACAGCGATGAGCAGCAGGCAGCGCGGCAGAGGAAACGCGTCTCAGCAGGGCTCGGCATGGGCGGCGGCGGTGGTGGTGGTGGTGGTGGTTGGAGCTACGCCGGTGTCTTGTCCGGCAAAGGGGTCACTCCCGGCTCCGGCCTCGCCAAAGAGTCGCGCGAGCCATCGGTGACGATCGAGACGGTGGGAGGACGGTGAGAGGTGGATATCAGCATAGCGGAGAGGGCATCTCATTTCCGGCGTTCAGCATCGGGAGGTCAACCAGTCTCCCCTCCAACCACGCCATCGACCACGATGTTACAATGATTCAGAACGATTTCATTTCGGGGTTCTCTGTCCAAGGCATCGGCAGTCCTTTCAAAAGGGCGACGGAAAAATACACGACACAACGGTCTTCAAAACATGGGAAGCAAGGAACTGGATCTGGGCAAGACGGGCGGCGGCTGCGATCTGTTTGACATGGAGTACGCGGGCGTTCATCTGACAAGTTGATTTTTGGGAGGCCGCTTAATATGCGTTGCTTGATTTTACGGCGGCTTCTGGACAGTTCGGAGAGTGGCTTGTAACTAGCCAGTTAGTTGAAGAGAATCGAGAAACAGACTCCAAATGGAAGTGCGAGTCTTGGATGAGACTGAATTCTCTACATGTAATGTGAGGACGAAGATACGCATGTAAATAGGTCACTCACTGTCTGTCTGTGCTGCGGAAATCCGTACACGGAACAGGGCAATGACAAGTTCATCAGAGACCTAGCAAACTGCTGCTGCTGGCCTTGCCGAGCACAACGCCTGGAATCTCGACGCTCAGGGAAAGATTCATCTCACATCACAGAAGGCCCACGCAAGTGCGGTAAAAGTCTATACACTAATACAAGGCTCGCCGCCCTCCACGGGAGGCTCGCCACGACGTGTCGCGCGCCAGCTGCCCCCGCGAACGCCAACTTCTCGTCCTCAGCCTCCGTGTGGCGATTTTCCGGCCGCACGGCTTGTTGGGGCTGGCTCCTGTCTACTGCGAGTGGCGTGGTCCATCATCCCCGATTCGTAGGCAGGCAGGTATTATACATCCGCTCGTTTCCTCCCCGCTCGTCTCTCGTCCTCAGAATCTCTCTCTCTCGGCTGAGGGTTTGAGCATTTACTGGGCATCGGGCTGGCTCAGGATGTACTCAACGGCCTTCTCGACTGTGGTTGTCTGTTAGCTTTTGTCCAGATATCGGGTATCAGGCGGCACGCGGGAAGCGGGCGGTCTGGCCAATGCGGCACGGGAAACAAGACATACCCGAGTGGATGCCGTCGGCGTCCTTGTCCGGGATCTCGATGCTGAACTCCTCCTCAATGGCCATGACGACCTCGACGGTGTCGAGGCTGTCGAGACCGAGCTCGTTGGCGAAGTGCGCCGTCGCGGTGATCTGCAGCAGTTAGCCTCGTGCTCAGAATGGCCGTGTTGCCGCCTTCATGCGAGGAGTCGGCTCGTCGCTTCGGTCCTCCCTTGCAAAACAACGCCAGACTCTTCTTCGCCCTTCAGGGGGAGGGGGTGTACCCACGTTCTTGGGGTCGTTGACCTTGTCGAAGCCGGCGAGCAGGGTGCTGATCCTCGTGACGACCTCCTCCTTGGTCAGGGCACCACCGGCGGAGTACATCCTGATGCCGAAGGGCTTCCACGCCGCGGCGAGGCGGGGGGTGACGGTCTGGCGGAGGACGGGGGCGCGCATGGCGGCAGGGCGGGCGACGCGCGCAGCGGCGCTGGCGGAGCGAAGGACGGCGGTGCGGAACATGGTGACGGAGTGTCGAGAACGAATATGTGGAAGTGGTGGGAGGTGCTGGATGGATAGACGGGCGGATGAGTCGGGCGGTAGTGGAGGCGATGGGAATGGCGATGACAACACGGGCGATAGGAGCTTGGAGCTGCGAGCTGGGCTGGCTGTGATGATGATAAATTTCTCGCCCCGGGTTGTTCGAGACCACCCGAGTCACGTGCAGCTTAGCCGGGGGCCCAAAGGCCAGAAAGTGAGTTCCAAGCTATCACGTGACCCAATTGGTCGGGCCCCGCGAGCCAATCAATCCCCGGTAGTTGTAATCCCGCAAAAGAATCCAGCCAGGAATCCATCACGTCAAGCAACCACCACAAGCTCTCGCCTCCCTCCCGACCTCGTCACCACCCACAGCCCTCCCATTGGCGTCCGAATCTCCCCTCCTCCGGCGTCCTCACGACTATCCAACACAATGGCGCCGGCAGCTCGACCATTGACCATGTTCGCCGCGACGACAACCCGCGCCCTGGCCCGCTCGGCCACGGCGAACCCAGCCCTCGCCAACCGCCTGCTCGCCGCTGCTGTCACCCGCGGCTACGCCACGCCCTCGGGCCCGCCGCCCAAGAACTTTCGCCAGACGCCGTACCTGCGATGGCACGAGGAGAAGGAGGGCACACTGGACCGTCTGGGACGGTACTTCCTGCTGACGGAGATGTTCCGCGGCATGTACGTGCTCATGGAGCAGTTCTTCCGCCCGCCCTACACCATCTTCTACCCCTTCGAGAAGGTACGAACCATCCATATTGCGATGCATGATCATTGATGTAAAGTCATGGACAACGAACGGAGGACTGACTTGGATTTCAGGGCCCCATCTCCCCTCGTTTCCGCGGTGAGCACGCCCTCCGCCGGTACCCCTCGGGCGAGGAGCGCTGCATCGCCTGCAAGCTCTGCGAGGCCGTGTGCCCGGCGCAGGCCATCACCATCGAGGCCGAGGAGCGCGCCGACGGCTCGCGCCGCACGACCCGCTACGACATTGACATGACCAAGTGCATCTACTGCGGTTTCTGCCAGGAGTCGTGCCCCGTCGACGCCATTGTCGAGAGCCCCAACGCCGAGTACGCCACCGAGACGCGCGAGGAGCTGCTGTACAACAAGGAGAAGCTGCTGAGCAACGGCGACAAGTGGGAGCCCGAGCTGGCGGCCGTCATCCGCGCCGACTCGCCTTACCGGTGAGCGTGCGTGTGTGTCTGTGTTTGGGGGAGAATGGAGTCGGAAGCAACAGAGCCGGCGTGTGCCCGGTGAGGAGGAGCATCGATGCAGAGCTGAGGATGGCTGCAAAAAGGAGCCGTGTATACAGCTAGAGCGAGACGGGGTGTACATATCAGCATTTTTTTTGTTCTGACGGCGTGAGGAATTCAACTGGTTGCAGTTCAGTCGCTTCGCTGCATCATCTGGGACACGTATGCTTCGAGATTGTATTTCTCGTGCGTGAAGAGCGCCATTGACATTGGGTACCGACTTTGGGCGAGGATAGTGACACGAAGAGTCCACTGGTCTGCATTTGCAACTGCAAATAGACTGTAAAGCTGGCCCAAGTTCAGTCGCCACAGACATTATGAGGATTTGGCAGGGTGCATCTACCAAAGAGTACATCTCACGTTAAGTGAGTGGCCTGCCATTAATAGCAAACGTTGCGAGGCCCGACAGTGGTACTCAACATCCACTCGTCTTGTCCTGCCAGATGACCCAGGGCCTGAAGCTGTCCACAGGAAGAACAATCATGTCAAAAACGTGACTACGGAGCTTCGACACGGTACTATCGAAAGGAGAAGGCAACTGATCGTAAGGTCTGTTCATTACACTACGCTATCTAAATAGATGGCCACCCATGTCTGAGGCCTCGGCTAAACGCCCGCTATCATATCGGTCTGAACGCCGGCTGTTGATCAACTCCGCGCTTCATTTCATGCTCGCTTCATCTCTCGTCTTGGAACCATCCCTCATGCCCATACACACCAGAGTTCAGTTTAGAAAGTCTTCTCCCAAGCTCCCCACCATACACCGATATTGGCCGCCACAACGAGGTCCAGCATCTTCATGCCATCGCCGCTGACGATCAGCTTGCCCAGCTTGGCCCGCTTCCCACGGTTGCCGCCGCCGGCCTTCTCCCGCCCCAGAGCGAGCGCATCCTCGTCTTCGTCGTCTTGCCCGGTCCCGCGCATCAGCCGGCCCAGGTGGCCCGCGAGCTCCTGCTTGCGCGAGAGGGCCTCCTCCTTGCCCTGCTGGAACAGCTCCCGGCCGGCGGGCAGGTTAAAGCGCAGCTCGCTCACGTCAGAAGGAGACCCTGTGAACAGCGCGGCGGCCGACTCAAGCTGGTCGGACCCTGGCACGAGCGGGTTGTAGCCGCCCGACCGGCCGCCGGGGAGCGCGTGGCGCAGCTTGACACTGCGCCCGCCGTTGCCAGTGCGGAACTGGCAGAGGCCGCCCCACGGTGATTCGAACATGTAGCCCTTGGGTCGTAGGCCTTGGCCCGGCCGCGTGATAGGGGCTGAGTCCGAGTCAACCGAGTTGGTGGACGTGCCGGATGTCGCTGAGACGGAGCTCTTTGTGCGCGTGTGGCGACCATGCGGTTGCTTCTGCTGCTGCTGCTGCAACCTTTCATCGTTCAGTGCGGAGAGCTTCTCGCGGATGCCGGTGGTCCAGGACTTGGTGTAGGTCATGAAGATGAGGCGGTTAAAGCCAGGCTCGCGGTCGTCGCTGCGTGGTGGGGAGGCAGAGGTGCGGCCGGGGGCCTGGCGGGCGGCGTCGATGCTGCGACGGATCGGCATGCCGCGGAACTTCGCGTAGCCTGACGTCTCAAGGGTGATGTTGATATCGGGCTGAGGCGTGTTCGTCTTGCGGCGCTGGTCCTGAGTGCCGAGGCCGGCAGGGTCGTAGGAGGTGTACGAGTACGAGTCGTCGAGGGCCGTCTCGAGCTGGGACGAGGAGACGCGGCCAATGTTCCACTGGTGGCCCGTGTTGGGGTCACGGCGGATGATGTGAAGGACGTAGGGGATGGCGGTGGTGTTATGGAACTTGATGGGCGAGGGGGATCGCGAGCGTGTCCGCTGGCTGGAGATATCCCGTGACGGCCGTTCTGGTAGGGGAGGGAGTTCGCGATCGAGAGGGTGCCTCCTCTCGTCCGGCCTCGGGCCATCCCGTGCACCGGAGAGGTCCTCCACATCGTAGAACGTCCTGCCGTCACCTGTCCATCTGCGTGTGTCGACGCCGTCTGCCGGCCGTTGCTGCTGCGCCTGAAAGTCGGCGACGGCAACACCACTGTCTCTCACGGGCGGTGAGCCCCCCGGCGACTGGCCCCGGGCGGGAGCCAACTGGGCGCCGGCTGGTAGGGGCTTCCTCCGGATCTGGTTCGCGCTGCGGCCGCTCTCGATACTTGACCTAGGGGTGTCTGGACTGCGGTTGGGCGCCGATGTGGGGGCCTCGCCGGGGAGCTCGAGGTGGATGTAGTAAAGCGAGTTGGCGACATCGTGCGAGGTGACATTTTTTATCTGGGGTTTTGAGGTGGAGAGAATGACGTCTGAGGGATGATTAGTCTGGTGGTGTGGTGACGAAGCTTGGGGGTTACTCACCTCGGGTGCCCGGCACGCGGGAGATGTAGAGGGTAAGGGGTTCCTGCTTCTCCTCGGTCGGGTTGACGGGATACTGCGGGGGGTTGGCGGCGAGGAAGTTGAGAGAGGCGAGGGAGCGCGCCTCGATGGTGGCCATTCTGGCGCTTGATCGTGAGGCAGCCAGAGAAGTGTGTTTTGGGTGAAGTTTGGTGATGATGGGTTAAGTTTTAGTGGTGGTGCGTCGGGAGAGGGATCCTGAGACGGCGATGAGGCCTTAGTGTTGCGATTTGAGGTTTTGGGTGCCGAGCAAAGTGCAGGTTGCGCAGGCAACAAACTGCGGACCCAGCGACTGTGACTGCCGTGTCGATCTCTTGGCGACGGGACGGACGTCTTGGGAAATGAGCTCGCAGCTCTGGGAAAGTTGAGAGTTGAGTTGAGAATCGAGTGATAGGCTGACGACGGAGGAGCGAAAGACGACCGACAAGAGCCCCAGACGATGGCGAGCCGTGACGGTATTGTATGCGGAGCGATAGAGGGAGAACGGAAGGGATACAAAAAGTGAGGTCAAGACGAGTCAAGACGGCTCAAGACGAGAAGACGCACTGCCGATCGGATCTGCCAGCCTTGCATAAGGTTCGTTGGATGTCGCGGCCGTTATCTCGGGGTGAGGGACAGACGGACGGACGGACAGGCCACGAAACAATAATGAAAGGGGCAATGAAGACAGAAGGGGTCGCAGCCGCGGTGGCCGTCGTGGACGAGTCAAGCGTCAGGCGGAGGTGATGGTCTGGTGGGATGGTCGTTGGTGGTTGGTGGATGGCGAAGACGTCGTCAGCCGCCGTACGTCAAGGTACTAGACGCCAGGTACTAGACTCAAGGTAAGTTAAGGTGTCTACCCAGCCATGTGAGGTAGGCAAGGGAGGTAAGGTAGATAGGTAATGTACTTCAGCTGCTTTGCCCCCCCTACGCTGAGCTAAACAGCGAGGCGACGTGGAGGGTGGCTGTGCCGACGCGGTGCGCGCGTGCTCGTCATGCTCATCATGCCCATCATGCTCATCATGTTCATCGTACAGTACCAATTTCTCCCGCTTCATAGCTGCTGCTCGCTCCTCTCCATCCCCTCACTCGCCTTTGCCGATCAACCAATATGACGCGGTTTGTCTCCGTTGCTTGTTGGAGGTCGCAGAGACAGTGTACAGACAGACAGGGAGGTCCCGGGGGTGGGTGATCCATTCGTGAGGTGTCCGTGTTGATGTGTTTGCTGTGCTGGCCGCTTCGCCCTGGCCGGGCCGGGGTCCCAGGGCTTCCGTTGGCACCTTGCGCTCGTTCTCGGGGGGGCTGCCAGGGCTTGCCAGGGCCCTTGAGCTTTGCGCCCGGTGCCCTGGACCCTCTCGCCCAGGGACCTGGCGGCCCCGTACAGCCCTGAGTTGCCCTGTAAATGCGACCCTTAGCGCTGGGGCGTACTGATGGACCCTGAAATGAATCCGAGACCCGGGATCCACCCCCACCGGCCACTGCACAGGGCCACGTCATGGCCCGCCGTCGCCCAAGCCACAAGTGATGTGTGATTGCATGTACTTTGTAGGTGAGGTAGGTTAGGTAGCTACGATACTCTAGTGAGTGGCCCCCTTCAGCCACGCGACCACAAATGACCCTTTTTGTCTGTTGCCTGTCGTCCATCTCAAACTCACCGTCTCATCTCTAGACCCCGTTTCCAGTTCCCCAGCTGAACCAACTCCCATCTGCCTAACACCAGGCTAAACACCATGCCTGCAACGTGGCTCGCATGTCAGACAAAGTGACCTCACACTTACGGCCAGACCCAGGCACAGCCCCGTGGCTCGTCGTCCGCCTCGGCTTGGTCTCTTAGCCTTCTCTTCACGACAACAATCGCTAGGCTTCCGCAATAGACCGGCGGCGCCCGAGGTCCCCGGCGCGACACCCATGAACACCGTCCAGGCCCCGATAACTCCCAGCCAAGACTGCATACATACGACCCTCGGCATCCGTTGCTGGCCCGCGGACATCCCAAACGTGAATCCGACCTGTCATGCCACCACCTCGTCTCGTCTCATCTCATCTCCATTCCCATCCCACTTCACGACGGCCCTTCCGAAGACCCCCCGGCCACCCAAGCTAATAGACTGAGTCGTCACAGCCTCAGCACGGAGACAGCAATCTCTCGACGCCAAGAAACTCAAACACAGTTGCTGAAAAAAATAAAATGCTGTGCCCTCAGCCCCAGTCTACCTATAATTATATGGATCAACCGATAACGCCAATGCCAGACCGCTATGCCCGGTCATGCTTCTCAACTCCCGTGCGCCATGTTGCCTTGCGTACAACGACTCGTGGACCACCGTTGCCAAGAAAATAATAATCCCCCATGTCACGATCCATCAGAACAGGCCTACGCAATAGGCGTATGCTTGTGCTCCTTGATTCCCCTCTTGACCGCATCCGCCAGTCTCTTCCTCTCGCCCATGCCCAGCTCGGCCTGAGCCATCGTCCTGACCCCCTCCATCGGCTTTCTATGCGCGGTCGTCACCTCCCACATATTCGCAGCGCACGCCGCTTCGGGGCCCACGCAGACCAGTGGCACGTCGTCCTCGGAGATGCGGCTCGCACACCTCTGGCCCTCGACGCGCTGGAACGCCGCCCCGAGCATCAATCGCACCTTGTCGAATGTTCCGGCCATGCAGCTAACATCGCCGACGGAGCTGATGGGGCCGACATTGACATCGTATGCTACGCTGACACCGACCTGGGCAAATGCCTCGGTGAAGCCTAGGTTGTTCGTATTAGAGCTGCGTTGAAAAAAAGGGGGGCGGCTTGAAACTCACTCGACTTGGCGTAGCGGTCCGCCACGCACGTCTCGCCTAGCACGGCATCCTTCCAGGTCTCCTGCTGCGAATACATGAACCGTCCGCCGCCTGCGATCCAGAAGTCCATGTTGTGCGCCACCTCGTGCAGGTACACGCCCATGGACGTGGCCTCGCCGAACAAGGCGATGTCGCCGTCCCAAAAGAACGACAGCCCCGCCACGCCACTGATGCGTTTGTGCACGTGGACATAGCGGACCGTCTCCCGTGCCCCGATGGGCACGCGGCCGAGCCGGTCAACAACTGTCTCGAGAGCCGCCTCGGCGTTCTTGCAACGGCAGATAGTCCAGGGGACCGCACAGTCGTCATACCGCACGTCAAAGACCTCGAGGTCGCGCGGGTCGCAGTCAGCTACACGCTTGTCCGCGGCCACAGCGTGGCATGCCTCCGGCACGACGCCCCATTCCCACGGGCTGACGGTGCTGCTCGCACGGGGCAGCACGTCGATGTTGCCTTCGTTGAAGAAGCTGAGACCGGAGGGGAAGACCTCGCGGGATGTGCTGGGAGGGCCTTTCGGCACGTCCTGGCCCAGAGCCAATGCGGCGAAGAGAGGGAGGAGGCGGAGGAAGCGAGCCATCGGGGGATGTCAAATAGAAGATAGAGGCTGGGAAGGTGGTGCTGGCTACTGCTACAGTCCTTGATTATGAGCATGATCCAGATGATGGCGATCGTTGCCATATCTTATACCAAACGACGCATTGGAAGCATCGCGGGATCATTTAATTCAACCCCTGTAAACCCCAGCCATGGTGACTGTTGGGCCGTGGCCAACCTCTCGCGCTGCGGCGAATGGCCTCGGGGTCGCAGCCAGGTGGGCATCCCGGGCTTCGCCAGAGTGGTGAATTATACCGCGCATCGTGAAGACGTGCGGTTGGCCCCCTAGTTTGATTCCGCAGGCCAGTTCAAGTGCACCGTGATTGCTTCTTTACGGCCCGTCAAACTGGGACTGATAATTTTGGCGCCTCACCTCGTTGGTGATTCGATAACATTGATGCCAACAAGGGTTTCACTCACATTGTGAGCACATCTCGCAATGACGGGCTGTATCTGTGAAGGGATTTGAGATTCTAGCATGGAAGGTGATCTTCGAACTTGAAAGAATGCCTCTCGAGACCCTGTTGATACGACGTGCAAGGATTTCTGATTCTGTGGCACATCGCTGACCGTTTTGCCGGCGTGCTACCCTTTTCAATAGCCTCGTGACACAACACCCATCACTGGACAGCTGTGAAGCATCAGATTTCATTATCACACCGCATCCTCCAAATTCGGGATGACTTTCTGCCAACTCGAGCCTCGAAACAGCCTGCCGCTCGGGAGGAGCCGATGCTGAGTTGGTGTTACCACGCACCAACGGCATTGTCACACAGTGGACCAACCTGGCGGCTCGGGCGCTGGGGTCCTGGATTGACTGCTTCCAGTGACTCTGGTCTACTTCTGCGAATATCGGTACCTCCGGAGGATACATTCTGCCGGTTGGGATCGACTATCATACAAAATGTGGGCTCAGTGAAGCTGTTCAATTTGTGTTTATCACATCTCTCGGATACCGTGGAATCAAATTGTGAAGGATTAACTTAAAACTAATCAATAAAGATGGCGAGTATTCCCCGCATGAGAAGGACCTCAGCTAAGGGACATCGCCTTTTGTGTCGTGTGTTGGTCGATTCCTGCTGGCCGTCTTAGTCGGCCACATCGTTTCACTTTCAGAGGTTGGAACCCGAAGGCCATACATCAGGGCCAACACACCACACGAGAGAGGCAGACTGAGAATGAGCCCCCAAGAGAGCCCATTCAAGCCACGATAGTAGCTATTTTTATCTTGAGAAGGATGCGGACCATGGCTGGATCTCTCAACGACGTAGGGGACACTCCTGGCAGGTGCCCGGTACGTACCTCGGCACTAACAATTTAGGCCGCACTCGGCCCCACCACCAGTCAATGGTGCTCCGAAGGCCGGCACCGAATGAACCCCAAGGCGAGCGCATGCTAATGACTGCCATTGACGTGACGTCGATTTTCTGTACTCAATCCCACGACCGACACACCCACACTTCTACGCCCGACCGCCGCCAACCCTCGCCATGGCCACCGCGACGCCCACCACCGAGTCGCAGCAGCCCGCGAAGAAGCGGCCCAGCGTCCTGCGCTCCATCCTCGCTGGTTCGACGGCGGGCGCTGTGGAGATTGGTGCGAAGATTGATGCCCCCCCGAACGAGGAGACGTAGCTAACCACCCGACCAGCCATTACCTACCCGGCCGAATGTATGTCCACCGCACGACTGATCTCCCTCGCGACGCCCACCTAACCCCGCGTAGTCGCAAAGACCCGGTCGCAGCTCAACCGACAGCTGTCCGATGGCAAGAAGCTGCCGTGGCCCCCCTTCGGCGCCCAGTGGTACGCCGGCTGCACGACGCTCATCATTGGCAACTCGCTCAAGGCGGGCATTCGTAGGTGGAAAGCAGCCTCGGGAAGCTGAACCAAAGCTGACCCTCCAGGGTTTGTCGCCTTTGACCAGTACAAGACGCTCCTGGCGGACGCCGACGGCAAGATTTCCGGCCCCAAGACGGTCATTGCGGGCTTCGGCGCTGGTGTGACCGAGTCGGCGTTGGCCGTGACGCCCTTTGAGAGCATCAAGACCACCCTGTATGTTCCTCCCGTGTACAGCAAGCACATCCCCAGCTGACCAGCCAGGATCGACGACCGCAAATCACCCAAGCCCCGCATGCGCGGCTTCCTCCACGCCGTGCCCATCATTGCGCGCGAGCGCGGCATTCGCGGCTTCTTCCAGGGCTTCGTGCCGACGACGGCGCGTCAGGCGGCCAACAGCGCCACGCGATTCGGTGCCTACAACATGCTCAAGCAGATGGCCGAGGGCTACACGGCACCCGGGGAGAAGCTCGGCGCGGCGGGCACGTTCGCCATGGGCGGCCTTGCGGGTCTCATCACCGTGTACGTGACGCAGCCGCTCGACACGATCAAGACGCGCATGCAGAGCATCGAGGCGCGGACGCAGTACGGCAACAGCTTCCGGTGCGCGGCCCTCATCTTCAAGCACGAGGGCGTCTTGACCTTCTGGAGCGGCGCGCTGCCGCGTCTCGCGCGCCTGGTGGTCAGTGGTGGTCTCGTATTTACTATGTACGAGAAGAGCATCGACATGATGGACAAGCTGGATCCCGACGGACGGTACTTGTAAACAACCCTGAGTACGATGAAGAAAAAATCGGCGTTCCGGTGGGATATAGAGTCTATACGGATATACACGTGTTGTACATTGCTGTTGTACATGATGCGCTCGCAGCGCAGTGCAAGCCTGGTCATTCCATCTTTTGATGCATCCTGCCTGCCTGCCTCCCTTGGTGCATCTTTTTCCGCCCCTTCGGCATCTTCGGATATTGGTCGTGGTATCACATGATGTTCCTCCTGATGTTGTAATCGCCTATTCCCATCGGAACATGCCTGATAACCTCTTGGACATGCTCTGCAGCCAGGTCCGGCTGGGTGCCTCTTCGAGCTCGCGCAGCAGGTCTTTGAAATACGTCGGCTGGCTCTGGGGTTTGGAGATTTTGGGTCCGAGAGGGAACTAGGCACTGTCAGCAAGGCATCGGAAACATCTAGAGGCAAACACAACTCACCCGCTTCACGTAGCGGTCCTCGGCTAAGCTGTAGAGAGCATTGACCTGTGCCAGCTCCTTCTGCTCGCTCGCCGGGTTTGCGGCGCCGGCAGCGATGCGCTTCTCAACACCACGCTTGAGGAACTCGGCGAACTGGACCTGGGGACGCAGCTCGTCCTTGGGCCACATGGCCAGGGCACGCTGGTAGTGCTTGAAGGCTTGCTAAAAGGCGGCGTTAATGAAGGGTCCACGAAGGATCCGGGCTCGGCTCGAGGGAGGGTCAAGGACGTACGCTTGCGGGGCGCGCCATTTTGTCGTGATGTGTTGGGCAAGGAGACTCTCACGGCATTGTTTGGCGGGCTGGGATGAGGGGAGATCCCGGGGCTGGTGATGCTGGAATTCGAGGCACGAGTGGGCAGCTACCGTGCAGTCGCAGACGTCAGGACTTTTTCGAGATCGCGCGTGGTTCGACAGGGTCCTGACCAACACACTTTCTGCACCTATGATTGGGCCAAATGGCCTGCCTTGCCAATGCAGCTGACGGGCCCCTGATTCGTCACCCTTTAAGCATGAATCTGCTTGCTGATTGGTCAGGCATCGGGCCTTCCAGCGGATTCGGTACACTGCACTTGGCGTTGACTAAAGATGGCCTGTGCATTCATGTGGGCTGGTACGTGTACTTGGTACGTACTTGGCCTGAGAGGCCTCTGAGGGATCATGCGCCTTGCCGCCCCCCTTCCCCAATCGAACCGCCGTTCCGCTCACTGTTCACGTCCAACTCGTTCCGACCTAGAACCTACGACGATACTTTGTCGCCTCCTTTGCCCACTTTCCTTCTTTACCTTTCCCTCGACCATACGACACCTCGGTTTCTTTGCGCCTTTCAACACTGCATTCCTGCGACCTTCTTTCCTTTCCGTGTCTATTCCGCCGAATCCGATCCCCCGACCTTTCAAAGTCGACCGACGCCTTTGCCTTACGTAGTGGCAAATAGGGGAGAGGGAGCCTGCTCTCGACCCGGATCGATTCATCTACAGCCGACAAAATGACAGGCCGTTACGAGCGGGTATGTTGCAGCCTTTCTTTCGATGCTGTCGCCTCTGCTGATGATGTTCCAGGTCAACGCCCGAGACGAGGACGACTCGAGACACTCTGCGCCAAGATCCAACACCACCCCCAACTCTCCACCGCCATCCTTCCACTCCCGACAGTCATCCCGGGACCGCTCCCGCGTCGATTCAACCCTGGCCGACGCTTTCGATACCGACGGCGACGACAGCGATGATGAGGGCGACGACAGGCAGCGCCTCGTCCGAGGTACCAACTCGCGAGGGGCCTCTCGCCCCGATACCCCGACCGAGAGCCCGACCGACCAACCGACGCCCCAGTTCCCCCAGACGCAGCCCTCCGGTGCCTCTACCACGCCATACCGCGTCTACGGCGCTGGCACCGACAATGGTGGTGTCTTCTCGAACTTGATGGCGAAGCCAGAGCGAACGACGGAGGAGAAGGAAGAGATGCCTCCGGTATGTTCGCCGCCGTACCATCCCATCTGCCAAGGCCTCTGCTGACATATTCCAGACTTACGAACAAGCCGCGCTTGACGCCGCACCGCCATACTGGGAGACGACAATCCTCGCGCCAGGCCTCGGCGGTGCCGACGAAGTATACATCGACGGCATGCCCGTGGGCTCCCTCTTCAGCTTCGTCTGGAACGCCATGATTTCCATGTCCTTCCAGCTTGTCGGCTTCCTCCTCACGTACCTGCTGCACTCGACACACGCCGCGAAGAACGGCTCCCGTGCCGGCCTCGGCGTCACCATGATCCAGTATGGCTTCTACCTTCGCAGCGGCCCGACCGAGGGCGACAACGCGCCACCGATGAACGGCCAGGACGGATACGCCAGCCCGCCCGATCCCAACTCGCACAACTTCAACCCGGAAGCTGTTCAGGGTGAGGGTGGCGGCATTGGTGATATGAGCGGTTCGGAGTGGATCTCGTACATCTTGATGATCGTGGGCTGGTTCGTCCTCATCCGCTCCATCTCCGACTACCTGCGCGCACGGCGACACGAGCAGCTGGTGATGCAGAGCCCGGACAGGGGGCTGCCGGTGCCCATCATCGCGTCAGGCGAGTCCTCGGAGCGGGTAGTTTAAGGGAGACATGCAGCATGCAGGCGTTGGGTTTGGGTTGGGTATTGGTTTCATTGACATAACAAGATATCAAACAATCATACGAATGGAACAGTGCATACGTTTACGTCTCCGTCTCCGCCTCTGTCTCCATGCTTTGTGCTCGTGATTGCTTCGTACGACTGAAGTCGGGCCTCTAGCGGGGTCATCCTCACGAAGGCGTGCATTGCCCCTCAGCTGGGTTGCATCATAAACCCGTCAGAGGCACCTGATTGTAGACGCAGCGTACAGAACTAACTTCACACCTACACCAACACGCCAAGGGAGCAACTGATACATCGATCGACACAATCAATCGAAGACTCGACAGAACTCATCATTTCTCCCTTCCGACCACCAGGAGCACTCTCCCGCGCCTTCGCCATGGCCTGGCGCAGCTCGGGCGATACCAACCAGGCGCTCGCCCAAAACCTCTGGCGTAACGGCCTGATCACCGACCCGCGCGTCAAGGATGCCTTTGTCAAAGTGCGTGATCGCACCCCGCGGCTGTGTGCCCTGCATTGCTTGCTGACCCAGTAGGAGTAGGTTGATCGCGCGCACTACGCCCCCAAGTCGCCGTACGCCGACCACCCGCAGTCCATCGGCCACGGTGCCACCATCTCGGCCCCGCACATGCACGCCATTGCCACGGAGTCCCTGCTGGGCTATATCGTGCCCTCAGAGCGCAACCCGGCGCCACGGGTCCTGGACATCGGCTCCGGCTCCGGCTACCTGACGCACCTGCTAGCGGAGCTTGTGGGCGAGGCGGGCCTCGTCGTGGGCGTGGAGCACATTGACGAACTGCGACGGCTGGGTGAGGGCAACATGGCTAAGAGCGAGGAGGGGAGGAGCCTGCTCGAGGGGGGCAGAGTCAGGTTCCGGACGGGGGATGGACGCGCGGGGTGGACGGAAGACGGGGCTGAGGGGTGGGACGCGATCCATGTTGGCGCTGCGGCTGTGGAGTTGCATCAAGCGCTCGTCGATCAGCTGCGAGCACCGGGGCGGTACGTCGACCCTAACGAGTCTCGGAGGCTGTGCTCTGCTCTGCTCTGCTGTGCTGTGTTGTGCTGACCGTTGACAGGCTGTTCATTCCGGTGGCAGACGAGGATGGGAGCGGGAACCAGTACATCTGGGCGGTCGACAAGAAAGAGGATGGCACCGTCGTCAAGGAGAAGCGGTTTGGGGTGCGCTATGTGCCTCTAACTGATGCACCGAGGCGGTGACGCGTTGACAGGCGGAGGTTCGGTGTCTGATGGGTCAGAGTACACGTTTGTGGTCACTCCCAGTTCACAATCACAATACATCTTGCTAAAGTTGGGCCACACGAGGAACATGGATGCGACTGCTGGCCATGCTACTTGCCCGTTGGCTATCTGAGGTCGGACGAACAGGCCATGGCGGTTCATTTTCGCCCGTTCCGCCGACAAGTCGCTTCTAGCCTCCGTGTACAATTTGGAGAGGGTTCAGACACTGGTCGCTTGGAATCGGCTCTGGATGGTTCAAGGTTGGCAATAAGGTAACAGTCGCCTCTAGAAGAATGTTATTGGAGTTCTCTATTAAAAGAGAATAAGATATACAAAGCAGTGTATTGTCATCAGTCATTAGCCATTCGCATATTGCTCTCATCGGCGCCCCCCCGACAGTGGCTCAGGATACGCCGACGCTTCGGAGATCCTCATCTCCCGAACAGATTCGAGGGGCTTCGGCTTCATCGGCACCATCGGCGGGCTATCCAGACCCTCCTCCAGTTTGGCCATGTCGAACGCCCCGGTATCCCACACCTCCGTCAGCGCTCCGTACGTCTTCACCACCCGTGTCATGCTTTTCAACCCCTCGGCGCTCAAGAAGGCGTGCCCGTGATCTTTCCCTTCAAGATAGATTAGTGCGAGCTCCTCGCGGCCCGTCCACCGTTGCGGCGTAGTCTTCCATTCCTGCCGGTCTTGCCGCGCGTACTTGACGTCGCCGTAGTAGACGTAGCTCGCCACGGCATCCGCATCGACCACGCTGTCTGCCCCGCCGAGCACGACCGTCGTCCGCCGGCCCTGAAGCTGCTCTGTCCACAGGACAAAATCGTGCCAGCAGAGCCGCCGCGCCAGCGTGTGCGCCATGCCTGGATCGCTCGCCCAGAAGCGGTTTTGCCAGTCGTTGGGCTTACCGGGACGCGGCGCCCGCCGCGTGAGGTTGTGCGTGACGTCGGGGAGGTGCAGGAGAAGTGAGACAGGGTCGGCGAGGACAATGGAAGCGATTCGTGCTGCGATATCCGGACGTTGCAGCATGGGCGACGTCAGAAGGGTGCCGAAAGAGTGGCCTACGAGGACGGCATTCGTGACATCGTGCTTCGCTAGGATAGCTGCCAGCCCAGACAAAAGCTCGTGCGTCGTTGGCAGAGGAGCGCTGATGCGACTCGAGATGGGGAGGAACTCAATCGCTGTAACGCCAACATCGCGAGGCAGAGAGGTGAGCCAGCGGCGGTAAGGGGCGAGACCGACGCCACCTCCGTGCAGGAAGATGACAGGCCGTTGCTTCGACGACGTGTGTGGGCGGTAGAAGTAAGACAGTTGGGCGCAGGGCGAAGCATTGGGTGAAAGGAGTGTCTTGAAGCGGAGGGGGAACGTGTTGAAGAAGGTGACTCGCGGTTGACGGTAGAACTTGAAGCCGTTGATGAAGAACATGAAAGTTGTTACTGCATCGACGAGTCCCACAATCTGAATTGTTAGCATACATGGTCAGAATAGGTATAAGAAGAAAGCTTACCATGTAGAAGGTCAGGCTCCGGTGCGTCATCTCAACAGGATCAAAAGTCAAGCGAGTGGGGACTGCATCGCCCTGCCCTTTCTTGATCTTTATTTCGCCCTTCTCTTCGGCGTACTGAATGTACTCGTCAAGCTCAGCATTGTCGTCACCGGGATCCCCTTCACGATCGAAGAGCGCCCAGAGGAGCCAATCTTTGGCGTTATCTTGGCGGATATCGTCAAAGTGGGCATTCGAGTGCCACTTGCGGATGTACTGCTCCATGTCTGGCACATGGTCCAGGCCCCGCTTGAAGATGGACTTTCGAAGTCCTCTTGACAGAGGAACAGGCTTGGGCCCGTGGCCTTGCAGGCGAGAACGATACAGGAGAAACCAGACGAGATAGAACAAGATCTCGGGGACAGACACGAGGAAGAGGAGAGTGGCGAGCGGACTTGCCAGACTGCGGAACCCCCCCAAGAACACGATGGTTGTGATGAAGTTGAGGGCGACGAGACCGATGTAGTTGACCAAGGTGGCAACGCCCCGAAAAGCCAGGCTCTTCACGCGGGATTGGCCGATGATCATGATGTGCGATTGTGCCGAATCAAGGACCTGTGGATGCAAGGTATCGAAGGAAAGAAGATGTAGATCGAAGGCATCGATTCGGACGAGGCCAGTTGGCCCCCTGGAGGCTTATGAGGAGCCATAAGACCCGAAAGCGACGGGGATGCGTTGCAGATCCACGGGAGCTAGGTTGAGAAGAGCAATGTGCCTTCCAAGAGGGTTCGCGAGCCAGGAGCTGAGGGTGCGCAGATCAGACGAAACGAAACCAGCACGGCCGGATGGACACCGTTCGCGAATGGGGGCCGGCAGCGTATATTGAGTGGATCCTGACCGGAGCGGATGCGTTCGTTTAGCTTTCGCTCCGAAACTGCGTCTGATGTTGGTGGTTGTGGTGTCGTCGGAGGTTGATAACAATAGCGAGAGCGACGTCCTGGTTTGGCCTGGCCCGGCAGCTCAGGGGCCGTCTTGGGCTGCAATGGTGACGAATGAGCTCGAAAATGTGCAGAAGCGGGATAGTCTACACTCGATCGCCTGCTTCAGGTTGAGGCTGTGGCGGATGTGTGTGTGGGTGGGAGGGCGCATTCGCAATGGAGGTGAGATGTTAGGAGGTTGTCCCGGGGCGTTGGGATCCAGTTGGATACATGGTCTCGGTGTGCGCCACTGTGGCTCACCCAACCACTGCCAACTTTCACTTCACTACTTTTGAACAGCAGAAGACCGGCTCTCGAATGAATTAAAAATACGTTGAATTTGTGGCCCAAAATAATTAAAACAATGATGGGAACCGCTACATGAATGCTTACGAAATGCTTTTCCGTGCCGATGAGCAGTTGATGCTCGGTCAGCCCCCTCCCCCTTACCTCTGTAGCACACGCCTCTCGACATACCGCAACGGCAGATACAGCAAAGCGCTCAGCACAAAAGCCACCTCAAACCCAATGTCGCCGGTCGTTTCGGCAATGGGACCAGTGTACCACGCCTGATCCATGCAGGGGATGATGAGACCAAAGCTCAGAATGCCTGCACCCAGGGCAGCCAGGCCGCTCGGCAACTTCGAAGCATCGTTCCACTCGTCGTGGTTGTACGCCTTGTGGTTAGCCTTGCGGAAAACAAAATGCTCCACCAGTACAATGCCAATGAAAGACGCAGACCAGTAGGCGATGACGGCGACAAAGTTCTCAAGGTTCAGGAAGAAATCATCCGCAGCCTTGATGGCGACGGGGATCATGATGGCCGTAACGATGAGGGCGAAGACGTATCGTGGGACGCGCGAGAACACCGGAGCGATGGTCTGGAAGTTGAGCGTCACGGCGTACATGGTGCCGGCGACGTTGCCGAGCAAGGTAAAGGCCAGTACGACAACAACAAACTTTCCAAATCCACCGGCCGGCTCGAGCATGGCAGCCAGGACGCCTCCAACGAGCGTCTCGTCGTAGGCAGCACTCCACGACGGCACGTTCGGGATGGCGCTACCAATGGCGGCGCCCAGTGTCATGAGCAGGATGGCGGGCAGGATGAGGCCGAGGTAGCTGTAAGCGAAGACGCGGAACGAGGCGCCGCGATGGACCGGGCTGAAGTAGGTCGTCAGATCCGAGGCGATGCATGCCCAGGGGATCATGTATGAGGCGATGATCATGCAGTAGTTAAGGACTTGCGGGGCCGTCGCAGGCGGGACCTCGACCCGGTCGTGCAGCTGGGAACCACCGGTGCCGGTGGCGATGACGATGGCAATGAGGGCCGGAATGAAGGCGTACGTCTCGTAGAAGTGCAGGATCTTGAAGCCGCAGAAGGAGATGGTCAGGGCCAGGAGAGCGATGAGCACGATGCCGAGAGAGGGTGATAGGGCGCCATCAGTGACGGCAGAGAGACACTGGCCGCCCACGACGAAGATGATGATGCAGAAACCAACGAGAGTGGCGAGGTTGAGGAGTACAGGGATGGCGACAAGGTACCGGCTGAGAAGGTTAGCACGGTTTCGACATGGTACGCAAGTCAGAGAGAAAGCCAGAAAGGAACCTACCCAAAGCTGAAGCGGGCCTGGATCATCTGGCGCATGCCCGTCTTGGGACCCAGGGTGGCCATGTAGGCTGGAGCGAGGGTGACGAAGAGGATGACAAAGACAACGATGAGGACGGTATCACGGAAGCTGAGGCCATTGTACTTAGGACCGATGAGACCGAACGTGATCCTGGCGATGTTAGCTATCAAGGCGTTCACACGAAAAAGTCATGAACTCAGGCCACAGGGAGAGAGAACCTACGGCAGGATATTGAAGTTGATGGAGAACCAAATGGTGAAGCAGTTGATGTAGCGCGTCGAGTTGCGCTCCTCGAGAGCAATGGGCTCGATTCCGCGCTCCTCAACGCGACCCAGCGTCAAGGCCTTGTGGAGGAGTGTGCGGAAGGTGCCTCGGCCGGCATCCGGGGTATCGTGGGTCGTCTTGCCGTCCTCGAGGGGCGACGCGACGGCGGGCGCCTGCTTTGCTGTTTCGACGTCCATCATGATGGATGTGATGAGGGAGCAGTGCGGTGCGTTGACAATGATTGTCTCCAAACGTGAAGCCTGCCAGCGCTCAGCAACGTCGAAGATGAGGAGACCCAAAAGTAGACAGTCGGTAAACAGACGACATGGAATTTTCTTTATCGCAAAGACTCATCGCGAATTTGAGTCACGGTGACCACCGGGACGATCCGGCGGGTCTGGCCCCTGGCAGCGCTAAGGCGATCCGGAGGGGCACCGAGTCATCACGAATTCACCATTGGTCGGAGGACACCCCAGTGGCGGTTGATGGCGGTCACTGGCGGCGACCCCGCTGAAAAGTTTGCGGGTCAGGGCGGAGGACAAGTCGGCGAAGGTTAGCACCGGGCCGGAGGTCGCTGTTGCGTTCGCATCGCGCGGGTGTTGTACCGTGCTTTGGTGTGCTGTGGTGTGTCTCGAAGCTGTCCTGGCTCTCCTCGGATGGCCGGTATCGCAGGCGTCTCGGCCACGGCTGCCGACATGGGCTGTTCCGCCAGTGGCCGGCATCACAACTCCCTGTGGTGTAGTTGGCTATCACGTTCGACTGTAATTGATCAGATTTCCATCGAAAGGTCACCGGCTCGATTCCGGTCGGGGAGAGACACCACAAGAAGCGCAGCTTCTCCTGTTTTTGCCTAGATGGCGGGCAATCCCTCTTTTGCTGCTTTTCTTTACTTTTTCTTGTTCTTTTGGGCCTTTGCCTTCGGATGCCTATCTTGAGACCAGCAAGCAGGATACATAGGGAAAGGTAGATGAGTATGAGGATAGATAGGTAGGTAAGGCACAGATAGGTGGACACAAGCAGGGCAAACAACTCGGGCACCCCAAATGTGGCTGACAGGGCTGAGTGGCTCACGCAGCGCAAGCCACTCCCCTTCTCCCCCTGACGACCCCTGAAGCGAGACGCGTCGCACCCTCCACGTGCCATGCGGGTCGCTAATCTGCCCCCAAGCAAAGCCCCAACTGGAGCTTCGAGTCGCGTGCCAGCGGCCGCTACAAACATCCGCCGTTAATCCATGAACCACAAGGGATCTCCATCCCACTCCATCTCCCCCGGGACCGGAAATGCCCTCATGGCGGCTTCCTACAGGTCCCGTCGCCGGTCGAGGCGCCTCCTGGCCATCGCCGCCTTCCTCCTCCTCGCCCTGACTGTCTTCTTCATCCTGCGGTCCGGCAACTACGTCGTCAAGAGCAGCTTCGACTGGAGCCAGCACGTCCACACCCATGCCGTGGCACCCTCCTCCATGCATCCTCTCCCCGACGGCCAACCAAAGACGCTCCCCCGTATCCAGCACGACTTTGCGCGAACCGCCCCCGACGTCACCGACGATGCCCACCTCGCTGCCGACGCCCTCGCTAGCCAGGTCCGCAAGGCCTTCCAGAAGAGCTGGGCGAGCTACAAGAAATACGCGTGGCAGTTTGACGAGCTGGTCCCCGTCTCCGCCGCCGGTCGGAACACATTTGGCGGGTGGGCCGCCACGCTGGTCGACTCTCTCGACACCCTCTGGATCATGGGGCTCGAGGCCGAGTTCGAACAGGCCGTGTCCGTCGTCGCGCGCATCGACTGGGCCAACACCACCGAGACGGCTGCCAATGTCTTCGAGACAACCATCCGACACCTTGGGGGCATGCTGAGCGCCTACGACCTGTCCAACGACGCGCGCCTGCTCTTCAAGGCCGTTGAGCTTGGCGATATGCTGTACGCGTCTTTCGACACTCCGAACCGCCTTCCGCCGTTCTGGCTCGACTTTGAGCTGGCCAAGCACGGCCGCCTCGTCGCCGGAACCTCGGATCCCTCGGCTTCGCCCTGCTCGTTGTCGCTCGAGTTCACTCGCCTGTCTCAGCTGACAGGCGACACGAAATATTTCGACGCCATTGAGCGTGTCAAGCTCTTCCTTGGCCGCACTCAGCACTCGAGTCGCCTGCCCGGCATGTGGCCTGCGTTGATCAACTTCCGCGAGGAGACGGTCGATGTGTACAACGAGTTCACCCTAGGCGCCCTCGCCGATTCCCTCTACGAGTACCTACCTAAGATGTTTGCGATGCTTGGCGGGTTGGACACGTCTTACGAAAAAATGTACCGCGACGCCATGGATGTCGTCGAATCCTATCTCCTGATCCGTCCCATGGTACCTGATGGTGCCGACATCCTCTTCGTCGGCACCGCCTTTGTCGACGAGCCCGGCAAAGTGCGCCGTAACCCGGAGACCCAGCACCTGACGTGTTTTGTCGGCGGCATGTTTGCCCTGGGCGGCAAATTGTTTGGAATTCCCGAGCACGTGGCTATCGGCAAGCGCCTGACGAGGGGCTGCGCCTGGGCGTACGCGGCCTTTCCCACGGGCGTGATGCCCGAGATCTTTGGCGTCGTTCCGTGCAAATCGCTCGAAGGGTGTCAGTGGGACGAGGCAAAGTGGCGCGAGAACCTCCGCGATGATGAGCCCGCCCCTGGGTTGCCCAAAGGGTTCACTCATGCCCGCGACCCGCGCTATATTCTGCGGCCTGAGGCCATCGAGAGCGTCTTCCTCCTGTACCGCATGACGGGCGATGCCGAGTGGCGACGCCTCGGCCAGGCCATGTTTGTGGCCGTCGAGAAAGCCACCGCGACCGAATTCGCATATTCGGCTATTGCAGATGTTATGGCGAGTGGCGAGACACAAAAGCTGGACTCCATGGAGGTGCGTTTCATCAATCGTTGTTCTCCCTGTATTACGCTGACAATTTTGCAGAGCTTCTGGACTGCCGAGACGTTAAAGTACTTTTACCTATTGTTCTCGCCCGAGGACCTCATCAGCCTCGACGACTATGTATTCAACACTGAGGCCCACCCCTTCCGGCGGCCAGGAAGGCCTGTAGAATCGAAACCAGGATAGATCTCGCAACACTCACGATGAACCGTTTTGATGAATTTGTCTTGTCTTACATTGTCTTTTGACCGCCAAGCTGGCGAACCCCCTTGAGTCCCTCCATCGCACCATGGTATCATCTTTCTTTCACCGCGCTGAACACGATTTACTGCTTCCATCGCAACATGGTCATGGACGCCTTGGGGAACTCGTACAGGCCTTGGCCGTCCCATGAGCTCTCGGCAATACCGACCTCCTCCTTCTCCTCCGTGTTGACGGCGTTGATGTTGGGTCCAGCCACCGTGAAGACGTCAACCTTGCCCGAGATGCCCTCGAGCTTGGTGGCGAAGCTCTTCTCCTCATGGATGTTGACGACGACGAGGGAGACGATGCCCTCATCGTTGATGGACGCGCTGACGTCGAGCCACGGCGTCTCGATGGTGCCACGGATCCACTCGGGCGCCGTCTCGCCCTCGTACTCGCCGCACTGCACATTGACGCCGATCGTCTGGCCGCGCATGTGCTTGCTAAACAGCAGCAGCGGCCACCACGTTGGCTGCTTGAGGAGACCATTCTTCGTTGTCATGAGCGGCGAGATGACGTTGACTGACTGTGCAATGGTCGCCATGCCGATGTACTTGGCCTGACGGATGAAGACATTGAGCCAAACGGCAACTGCGAGCGCGTCCGAGAGAGTGTACTTCTCCTCGGCGCCCAACCAGCCGGGTGCCCTCACGGGGTCCCACACGTTCCACTCGTCGAAGCAGATCTTCTGGCGGGGAATGTTGTTGGGGACCTTGTTCTCAATGCGGGCGAGGTCGATCAGGCTGGCCGTGATCTCGATGGCGCGCTCAGCCGACCGCGGCGCAGTTGCATTCTTTAGGTGCTCGGGCGACGCTGTGTAGATGTGGATGCTGTGCATGTCGATGAGGCAGGACGCCGAGTTGTCGCCAAGTGCGTGCATCGTGTAGTTGATGCACTCCTTGGTGGTGTACGCATCCCACGAGGACGTGCCATCCTGACCGCAGAGGATCAGCTGAATCGATGAGTCGATGAGCTTCAGCGCCTTAGCCCACTGCCACGCCTTCTTCGAGTAATCCTCCTTGGTCATCTGCTCAACCTGCCAGGGGCCCCAGCACTCGTTACCGAGCGCCCAGTACTTGACCTGAGACGGTTTTGGTTAGTCGTGTTGGTGACTGGTGTCCAGCGGGGCTCACATTGTAGGGCTCCTCGCGGCCGTTCTGCCGCCGGAGGTTGGCGTAGTAGGTGTCCGAGGTCGAGTTGCAGTACTCGAGCCAACCCATGGCCTCGTCAAGCGTGCCCGTGCCAAAGTTGAGCGCCAGATACGGCTCGGTGCCAACCTTCTCACACCACCGCAGGAACTCGTCCGTGCCGAACTCGTTTGTCTCGACGCCGTGCCACGCCAGCTCTTGCCTACGTCCTGTCAGAAGCCGTCTCCCCGCTTCGCGCCCGCGTACTCACTTCTTGGGCCTCTTCTCGCGAGGGCCGATGCCGTCCTGCCAGTGGTACGTGGCAATGAAGTTGCCACCGGGGTAGCGCACGACGGGGCACTTAAGCTCCTGGAATGCCTCGATCACGTCCTTGCGGTAGCCGTTCTCGTCCGACAGCGCGTTGCCAGGGTCGTAGAGACCGCCATAGATGCAGCGGCCCATGTGTCTGGCTTGTCAGTTCACGCTGGGGAGCAGGCAAGGGCAGTTGCGCTCACTCGGTGAAGCCGCCATATGTGTTGTCTTCAATCTTGGCAATCTTGTGGTTAGCGTTGACCGAGATGACGGGCTGCTGCTCATCGTTCAGCTTGGTGAAAGTGGCCATGATGGGCAATGATCGTGATTAGAAGAAGATGGGGGATGATATGAAAGGGGGTGAGGGATCGTGAAAGCCCAGCTCAACATGTCGGGGTGACCTGTTTTATCGGTGCCTCCAACACCTTTTGCCGGAGCGGAGGCGCATGCTGTAGATGCGGAGAAGGGGGCGCGCGCCAGTGACATGTCGGCGGGGATGTCGGCGGGGGCGCATAGCAGCATCCAACCTGCATGGAACCCCGAGTCGCGGTTGACGATGGCCCGAGTTGGTGGGTCGCTACTCAACCCGCTCGAGTAGTGTGAGGCGGCTTCCTGTCAGCTTCACGATAGCAACATACACATAATTGGTCTCTCATCTGATAGGCGTTTGCCATGCTTCCTGTTGCCTTGGCTATCGCTCAGTATCCTCCGCGAGTCAGGGCTCGGGATCCGGCAACACGGTTGGAGTTTTGTCGGTTCGGCCTGGGGTGAAGATGGCCCGACACTCCGATTGGCGCGCTTCTCGTTCAATGTGAGCGTAGTCCACGTGCCGTGGAGGCGGACGCTTAAATGTCCACAGCTCAATCGACGGTGACGACACTGTCAACGGCTTGGCTACGCCTGGCGTCCTTGACCTTGAACATTTCGGGTCCGAGCTAATAACATTCTCCATTTGTATCCATACACTAGAGACGCCATTCTTGGTTGTCAATTACACGCCTGATGGATGCGCGCGAATGGACGGCGCGGTCAGCCTGGTGAGAGGCGCCGGGGCTTGATCGGAGTCGGGCGCCGCATTTAGCGAACGGTGCCATCGCCGAGTACCCAAGTTCGCCGCGCCGGGCATGACACCACTCATTCGGGATCACACACCTTGTTTAGCTCCATTCGCATCCATCGTCCATATTTCAACCTATTATGCCTTGTTTTAGAGGTGCTGGCCAAGCCAGGCTGCTTCAAGCCCTCCATTGAGCCCCGCAGTCCCGAAGGATGGCCCCGCCCGGCTAGCGGCTCCCTGACCCACATATCCGACTCCGCCCGCCGGGATGGCCGGGGTATCGTTCGGGTGGACAATGGGGACCTTGGTCTACTCCGTGGGTGGCCCCCATGGGGAGGCTCTGCGCAGGCAGACGATAAATATGACATCGTTTCTACTCTTCTATTCGCCTTGTGTTTGACAAGCGCTTCTGTTTCACCTCTTCTCTTTACTCGTCACACGGCCACAAGATCAAACCGGCATCATGGCTCTCCCCCCCAAAGTCTACCAATGGCTCGTTGGTGTTTTCGCCTCGCTAGGCTCCCTAACCTATGGCTATGATCTCGGCGTCATCGCACAGGTTATCGCTGCGCCATCTTTCCTCGACCGCGTCGGCAACAGCCCTGCTGAGATTGGAGGCATCGTTTCTATCTTTACTGGTGGTGCATTCGTCGGAGCCCTAGCCGCCGCTCCCACGGCCGACAGGCTCGGCCGCAAGCTTTGCATCCTCATCGGCGCTGTCATCTTCATCGTGGGTGGCCTTCTCCAGACACTGGCCAAGAACACTGCCTACATGATGGCCGGACGCGGCATTGGCGGCCTAGGAATCGGGGCTATGGTCATGAGTAGGTTATCTAGGCTCCATCATCTGCTGGCTTGTACTAACCCCGTCAGTCATACCCGTTTACCAAGCCGAACTCGCCCATCCCAGCATTCGAGGCACTGTGACATCTCTCCAGCAGTTCATGTTGGGAGTGGGCGCTTTGTTCGCAGCCTGGTTCTCCTATGCTATGACAGTCGGTGTCTCAGACGACAACGAGAACCAGTGGCGTATATCCCTTGGACTACAAAACATCCCCGCCGGCGTTCTGGCACTGTTGATCATGCTCTTCCCCGAATCGCCCCGATGGCTGATCGACCATGGGAAAATCGAAGAGGGCCTGAAGACCTTGGCGAAGCTGCACTCGAACGGAGACGTAAATGATGCCTGGGTGCAGGCAGAGTTTGCTCAAATTCAGGAGTCTATAAACGTGGAGCACGAAGTCGCGGCAAAGTCCTACATGGAGCTCTTCCGTGACAAGTCGTGTCTCCGACGCCTATGGATTGCGTGCTCCGTCCAAGCATCCATCCAGATGACCGGCGTTGCTGCCATCCAGTACTACAGCGTGGCTATCTACAGCAAAATGGGTATCTCCACAAACGATACCCTCATGTACCAAGCCATTTCGAACATCCTGGCCCTGTGCGCACAAGGGCTTTGCATGATATTCGTGGACAGACTCGGCCGCCGTTGGCCGCTGATTTTGGGCAACGTCGGTAACTGTATCACGTTCATCATCTCTACGGCTCTTCTGGCATCTTTCCCACCCACTGCGGAGGGCGGAAACAAATCAGCGAGCTGGGCGTTCATCGTCATGACCTGGCTGTACAACTTCTCCTTCAGTGCCACGTGTGGGCCCCTGTCATGGATCATTCCCGCAGAAATCTTCGACATGAAGACTAGAGCCAAGGGCGTCAGCATTGCCACGGCCGTGAACCTCGCCTTTAACGCAATGATTGCACAGACCACGTCGGTGGCTCTTGATGATGTCACGGGCATCGGCTGGCGGTGGTACATCCTATTCATTGTGGGTCTCCTTTGATTCGAACTTTCTAGGTATTGTGGTGTAGCTAACAAATACAGGTTTGCAATGCAACCAACGCTATCTACTTCTGGTGCGTCCTGCCTGAAACGGCACGTCGGCCTCTCGAGGAGATGCGTTATCTGTTCACCGAGGCACCATACTTCGTCCCCACCATGGACCCTAGCTCGGCATACTCGAATGACATGGAGCAGAGGTTGGAACAGGCGGAACGAAAGCAGGGTGGCGTTGTTGAGGCGGAGACTGAAGATGCCGATCATGACCGTGTCTAAAGGCAACTGTATCAGCCAGGTTGCGATAACTTCATTATTGGCCTACAAGGGCTATCCTTCAGGCTCTACAGACGTTGTCCAACCATGACTGATAGTTTGACCATGTCGAAGTATTGATGTTATCGATATCTGTAGCAAGTACTGTTGGGCTTCATGTCTGTATTGCGATCGATATGACGATAGACGTAGAGTTGGATCTGTGCCAGGCACTGTGACGAGCCAAAGTAGGCCATGTAGTGGACCCTTATGTGTCGTTCGTTTAGGTGGTCTAAAACAATGGCTGAGATATGCTGAGTTTCTCGACGTCGAGCTATTTAGAGCAGATCCTGATTAATCCAGAAACACTTGTCGTCGGCCCAGTGCGCCATGTGCCTTGGATGACTTCCAGTAAGGCACAATACGTCTCATAAACATCTCCAACTCTCCGGCTTTCCAGAGTCGCCACCCAAAAATGTCTGTTGCGTTGGCCAAGCACAATGATCCCGCTCAAACCATACCCCCTTCTCCGGCGCATCATCCACAAACTTCGTGCCCCTCAAAACATCAGGCGCCACCCCTTCCTCAACCCAAGCGACCGTCGCCGCCAAGACATTCCGTCGGGCATCGAACCCTATTCCCGAAGCCGCAGCACCGCCGCCCTGGCCCAGGACCCACGCGCCCGGACCGGTATTGCAGTGGAACATGCCTGAGACGGGAAAGTATCGTATGTAGTCACCTAGCGTGCTGTCGGCATCGGCCAAACGCTCCACGAAGCGCTCCGTGCTGAATTGCGTGAGCTGCTGATCTTGGCCTCCGTGGTAGGTGATGAGCTTTCCACCGCGTTTTTTGAAGACGGGGAGGCTTTCAGGGTATGTTCGGATGTTGGAGGGGTTTGCCTTGTCTGCTCGGCGGACAAGGTCCGTCGTGTAGTCTGCGGGGTTCCAGGTTGGGTCGCGGAGGACGACGTAGCGGAACCATTCCTGTACGAAGGATTAATGGAAATGCATCAAATGATCGTGCTCAGCCTTGAGGAAACGACTGGGATCTACGTACCACCGAATGTGCAAAGGGCTGACCGGAAAAGAGTCGCTCGACCGCCCTCTTTTCGCTCCCTGGATTCATGCGCGGAAAGATGAGCTCGCCGTCCGGATACTTGTGTGGTGCATAAATATTTTCAAGCTGTTGGACTTGGGCCTCATTCAGACACTTCTCGGCGCCCTCCGACTCACAGAGTAGAGTCTGAGGTTCAAAGTGGCATTTGCTGGGAATCTCAATAATGCCATCCGCTACACCATCAATCTCGTCGCATTGATGGAGGACCTCTTCATGGATGAGACCGGTCCAAGTATCTGCGGAGATGAAATCCGCAGAACCGATAGCGCCGGTGATGGTGTAAAAAACGGCGCGGGCGCCCTGAAGATTGTTGAAATCCACCGTTGGAGCACCGGCGACAATGCCATCGTAATCATTGGGATATTTCTCGGCAGCCTTTACACCCATGCGACCACCTAGGGAGCAGCCGATGTAGTAAGAGCGGGCTGGTCTCTTGTCGTAGAAGTCCTTGATAATCTTCTTCGCGGACACGGTGCCAATGTGGAGCCTACATCGCGTCAAGACCGAACAGCACGCCTTCCTTGGATTGAGTCTGCTTACGCTCGGTGCGAGAAGTCCTCAATAATGTCCGGATTGTTAAGCATTGCCACAGCAGTGGTACCGTTATGCCCGTTGTTGGTTCCCATTGTGGCGAAGCCGTTGGCAACGCCGTACGCCAGGTCCTCATACTTGATGCCTGTTTTCTCATCAGTTCCGTTCTTCACACCTCGCCCATAGCATGGAGCACCATACAGCCATCGACGCCGCCATTGCCTGTTGCCAGATATCGACTGTCTTCCCAGTTCCGAGGGAGCCACAATTCAAAGCTGATGCTTGAGCGCTTTGAGGTCGGTATCTGGAGTCCCACACGGCAGATATCGACATCGATCTTTTGCGCCAAGCGGTTGCAAGACGGCACGTTGTCGCTCAATGAGAGGGTGGTGCCCTTCGTGACGAGTTCGAGTCGAGTTAGAGTCGAGTTCTTGATGATGGCGGCAGGGTCCAATGATATGCACTTTTGGCGAAAGATCTCATCATCGCTGGTACTTCCAGAGACCGACAATACAGTAGTCGCAAGGACGAGGCTTAGAGATGATCGAAGCAACATGGTGTGCGGCCGTGATGGTGGTCAGGCAAGGCGCGCACTACTAACGGCCAAGGTACGGAATCTGTTGATCGATCTCAATTGGGATCAAGTTGACTTCCAGCCGACCACCCAGGCAGCAGGTCTGGCACTTAAATACGAATGCTGATCTAAAAACGGCAGGGGCCTGTTGATCTGTCCCATCGGGGTACGGGAGGCACCGATGTCTTATTCCCCACTTTCATACGTCCAATCGGGATTAAATGAAACCGAGGCCCTCAAGAATCCTCTGCCTGGAACTGACAGTGGGTGGCGGAATGACGAAAAGGCGATGAGCTAGAGATGACTATGTCTATGCATGTATAGACCTATTGCTTTGTCGGCAGCGCCCTTCGATCGAAATACCCGCTAGCTCTGGGGCTCAGGCCTCGTGTCTGTCATCCTCGAAGACCCAGGCGGCCAATACAGCCGCAAATTCCTGTCCCAAGCTCGCAACCTCCCTCGAAATTGTTCTGATGTGATCCACCGTAGACAAAACGTCCCGTCCCTTAGGCGTAGTCAGCGCGAGACTCTTGACTCCGTCAACGATGTTTTTCACCCAGGAAGGCGTGTAACTGGAAAGGATACACATAACACCCTTCCTGCCCCCTCCTTGCGAGGCGGACCCCGATTAGTTCCTCGATGTGTGGCACGCATACGTCAAGACGAACTGTAAGAACTGAACTGAACTGTATTGTTGGCGAACGGCTTCTGTTCTATGCTATCCCTTTCCCGTCTTGAGCCTTGCTCCCCTATATCTAAGCCTCTTTAGGCCTAGGTTCCAACTATTTCCATTCTTTAGTAGCCTTGGCTACCTCGCGAAGCTAGATAAAGTCGGTCTCTAGATAGGTAGATATAAATTTTATCTTAGCGTCGGTATCTTTACTTTTAAAAAAGCTTCTCTAGGCATCTTAAGTGCTAACGGGTTTCTTTTTTATTCTTAACGCTGAACTTAGTAGTAAGGGTAAAGCCCTAGTAGGCTAGAGAAATCTAGTCGTCTATATTTATATATACCCTAGCTATATAAGGGTTATACTTAAAGCTTGCTAGGATTACTATAGTTCTCTTTCTAAGAAGGTCGAGGCCTGCTTTTTACTTAAGGCCTTATAGCTCCTTGAGTATTATCTTATTAAGCTCGAAGGTATAGGTGCCTTCTAGAGCTAGGGAGGTGTATTTAGTAGGTATGATTTGGTAGTGATTTTAGAGTCTTAGGTAGGATAGGTTGGTCTGGTTAGGGTACCTTGGTATCTATTTCGTAGAAGATAACGGCTAACTCCTATTATATAAGGCGACGAGGCTAAAGAGGTTATGACTATTAGGTTCGTGGCTGTAAGCTTCGTGGATATAGGGTTCGTGGCTGTAAGAGTCATAATATAGTTCAGAGATCTTAGTATCTATCTATGGATAGCTATTAACCCTGATAGATAACGCATAGGTAGGCGTTCTTGAGGGTTGGGCTTGCAGATGCATTGCTTCACCTCGCACACACTTTGAACACCCTTCCTGCACTGCGCAAATGCCAGTGCAATACCCCCGCAAGATGTTCCGGCTCTCTAGCGCCGGGGGAAGGATTGCCTCTTGATGTCGAATACGTGACAAATGAAGCAGATTCCCCCGCCATTCGTAACCAGAAAATGATCGTGGATCGCGGAGTGTGCCAGGCGCTGTAAGTAACAGACTTTGTGTCCGCTATTCAATCAACAACAAACGGGCGTGTGGTCTAGGGGTATGACATCTGCTTAGCATTGATCTAGTCAATTCTAAACTGCTGAAGGTCCCGGGTTCAATTCCCGGCGTGTCCACTCTTTTTAATTTTTGCCTCCAAAAATTACCGTATTCCATAAGTAGGTCAGTGCGTGTGGGTGTCGTGGAAAGAGGGGCGGGCAGTGGTGGGAAGATAAGTTGTATGGCGAGGATGGATTGCAAATTTTATGATCTGAGGCTATTCTGGTGCGATTTAATGTAGTGTATGTAGCATGCGTCTTATGTCTCGAGTATGCTGCCTTCAGACTTCTTGCCTCGTCGTTGCACCAAGGGCTTGTCCTGAAGAGGGTAGCAAAAAGTCACTCCCGCGTACCTTCCCGTCCGATCCACGGCTTCCTTTTAGGACGGATGCATCGACGCTCATAAACGATGAGTTGGACCACGACCCGGAGTTCCACGAATTGCCCGAGGAGTCAACGGCAGCAATCAAGCTGACCTGCGCGCTTCCCACGTTGACCGCAGCAATGTTGCCCCTCATCCTGGACGAAGAGCTCCGCAGCACAAAGCCGGTATCGCCATTATTCCAGGCCGTGTTCCTCTCGAAGTTCAAGGACCCAGGGTTTCCATTGTCAATGAAGCCCTTCTTGAAGTTTCCAAAGGCAATAGAGTTGCGAACGATGTGGTTGGCGGGCGGATTGTTAGTGATGCCGAGCTTGAAGCCATTTCCGTCTCCCTCAAACGGACTGAAGCCCCATCTATTGTAGCCATTACCCCAGGCGTAGACCTCTTCCAAGGTCACGGGCGAACCAAACATAAAGAGATCGAGGCCATCGTCCACATTGTCCCAAAGGCGTGCATTGCGCAGAACGTTTCCCTCGCCTGAGCCAGACTTGCAGGCGAATCCATCGGCGCTCTCCCCGTTCTTACGAGGATCGCGGTTCCGGTAGGAGTCAAGCTTGAAGACAGTGTTGTTGGAAGATGCGCCCTCAAGCTGGAATCCTGTCTCATAGTTATCATGCGTGGATAGTCCTTCGTAGTAGTTGTGAGAGGCATCGCGAGCGTAGATTCCGTACGGGCCGTTGATCAACCTTGTTCCCATCAGTGATTTTCGCAGTCATGATAGATAAGGAATGCTGACTCAAGGTTATAGAATGCCCAGTAGTTGGCATTCTGGATGTGGAAAATACCGCGCTCGGGATTCGGCAGCGATTCATCAAGAGCCTTGGGTGTACTGTTCATTTGTTGTAAGCAATTAGGGCCTCAGCTAGTTGCCGGGAAAGTGCCTACCCAGGCATGTTCTCTCCATTAATAATAACTTTCTCAGTTTGGTATGGCCGAACAGAGATCGGGGAAGTCCTAGTGCCGCTTTTGGCGACCTGAATGTTCGCAGACGGTGCGTAGGTGCCTGCGCGCAAGAAAATGGTGTCACCGGCAGCCGCCGCGTTCACAGCTGCTTGGATCGAGCCATAGGGTGCGGCAAGGGTGCCCGTCCCTGAGCCTGATGGGGACACGAAGATGTCGCGGCCATAGGCGCTGCCGAGGAGGCCCAGGAATGACACCGATGAAAGCTGAGAGATGTACATGGCTCGGATTGGACACGATGTCTTTGAATCGAAGCTGTCATTCGGTCATATGTGGGCTGTATTGGCACGAGATACGGGGTGCTTTTGTACTTTATTTCGACTTTCTCGCGTGTCTGACAAAGGTAGTCCGGGGATCAGCGCCGATCTTTAGCCAAGCGTGGTTGATTTCCCGAGATTCAGGAACGGCATTGTGGAGGCGTGTTACATCGCTCTTCCGAGCATCGGCAGAAATGCGATCCTCCAACCGGGCTCAATGCCATGCCACCCCAGCCAATATCATCGACGTTCTTAGTTGGTGGATATCCAGCAAGCGCGAGGTCGGACCATGGGCCTCCGAGATGAGTTTGTTTCCGTGAGAATACACACCAATTGTGCAAGCCACGCCTCGGCATTTATCCTGTCCGTTTATTCGGCAGAAATCAAGGGCCAACAGACCAGCGAGTAGAAGCCCATTGGTTCCAGCGACATCATCTGTACCGTTTTGGCTTTCGGAGTACGAATGACCCTCCAAGGCGCCATTCTTGGGGGTTTCTCGCCATCGACCTGTGCACATAACACCCTGCTCAACCAGTTAGAATTTGTAGTTAGGCTGGTGCGCCCCCCGTACCTTGAACGCCTGAAGGCCGGATGGCATGTCCAGCGCCCCGTCTTCGTAGGACCACCACCTAAGAACGTCTGCTGCGTTGGCCAAGTACCCACAGCGCCGCCGCCCTAGCCTATAACCCGCGCGCTTAGACTGATCTGACCGTGTACCTAGAGCATAGTTGAGCCGGGAAGGTACCACAGGTAATCAACCCGTATGCCGTAGGCGGCGGTGATGAGCTCCACGAAGAGCTTTGTGTTGAAGCGATGAAGCTGCTTTTCTTGGGCCAGCCGCCACGGTACGTGATCACCTTGCCGCTACGCTTTTGAAAGATGTGAGGGACTTCGGAATACGTTCGGAATTTTGGAGGGGCTTGGCTTGTCTACTCGGCGGACGAAGTCCGTCATGTACTGTGCTACATGCCCAAACTGCCAGTGCCTAAACTAGTGCAGGTTACGACGTCTTGCAAAGCGCAAGGTGGCTCCCGCACACAATACGAATGACTCTCCATCACTCGAAACAGGATGCCAGACTCTACCAATGTCTTCATTACCCCTATAGTTATTTTCGACGACTCAATATTCCTCTCCACGAACTTCAGATTACCGCTTTTGCCTGGGTGGTTTGTATTTGGACCTGAAGCGGCACAACAGACAACAAGCCCTGATCAAGTGAACGAGGAGTCATGATCTGTGCAATCGTTGCAGCTCGCCGTTGTTGACATGCTTGCAACGCGCAATCCCAACTCTTCGTCAAAAGGCTCCCCGGGCTTCAATGGAGTATGATTCTGCATGGGCTTTTCGCTCGGTATCTCGATGTATGGTATGAAGTCGGAGGGGATGTCTTGGAGAGCCGTGTTGTCGGATGGCATGCCGTCGGAGGGCGTGTTGTCTGATACAGTCTCGAGCGAATTATCATTTGGAAGGCCGCTTAGGAATAGTGCCCAGCATAAGGCATCGCACCATGCTTCGGAGATCTCCGAGTCGTCGGCATACAGGTCGCTGCAGACCTCAACATTGACACGGATGCAGGTCCCGTCGTAGTTGTCGATGTAAGCTTTCACGACGCGGAGTTGCGAGCCGGTGATGTTGACAACGATTGCCTAAGTTTTGGTTCAGGAATCTGAATAGACGGGGTCGACAGGGTCCTTCGGGAGTCTTGTCATCAAACTTACAGTATAGGGTAGAGTTGGGTAGGGATCCATCGAAGGATACTTCGGAATCTGCTCCGCCAGCAAAATCGTCAGGCCAACGAGCTCGCTCTTGTAAACCTCAGCTGTGTCCTTATTGGGGCTGGCGTCGTCCGTAATCATGATGCCAGCGAGGCAACCCGCTCCGCGAAGCCATCCAAGGCCACACCATCCTTGTGAGAAGCCATCGTCGCCCACCTGGCCATGTTGAAATGACCTGCAATAGGGGTTTTCGTAGTCCACTCTGCCAGTCATATTCAGTTAGCATGACAAGTCAGGTTGGGAGGAAGGAGCAAACAGGCCATACGGCGTGAATGGCGGGCGGGGAAGCATGGGCCAGGGGTTATACAGACAGCTCGTGGATGGGAAGATAGTTTCGAATCTTTGCGAGGATTGGGTGATTTGAGCATCTCGCCGAGAAAGTTGAAGATATCATCGACAAGGTTTCGATGAAGTAGGCGGCAGGAAGATGCGGGACAGCAGATGCTTTGACAAGCGGCTCCTGTTGGGGGTGGCGAGGATCCCAGCGGCCCATCATAGGATAGGCATCTAGGAGATGTATCAACGTGGACTTGGGTAGTTGGGAGGCCGTGGCGTATGGGTGTACTGCATAGGACGGAAATTCGACACGGAAGTCGCGGTGACATGGGTACTGCTGCTGATCCTGCTGAATAGTAAAGGAGGCGACATCATCCACACTGAGACGGCAAGTAGCCGATTGTCGCAAAGGATCGAGCCTGAGAACTCTCAAGAACCGCGCGCAAGTAACATCGGCTGGTGTGAAGCCGGTGATACTTGGTTGCGCGGGTGGAAGGCGCACTCCGTTGGAGTTGGCGGATGGATCGTCAGTGACGCCTGTCGAAGTCATCGGAGAAGGAACCAAAGGCATCATAGGAAAGGGATTCCTAAATGTAGAACAAGGTCGCGTTTGATGCGCGATGATGCCAGAGGGAGGTGCGCGATGGTAGGAGTAGGGTGCGCGCGAGGTGGGAGGATATGCGCAATGGTAGTAGGAAGGTGCGCGATGGCAGTCGCGCGATGACGGCTAAAGAAATCATCTTATTAGCACGCATTTAACGGAAGGAAGGTGCAACCCAACCGGCCCGTTGATATGCATGTGTTACCTTGGTCAAGTGCTATTGCTAAGGCAGGCGTGTTTCTCTACATGCATTAAAGGGGGATCTAGCGCCTGGCACACCGAATGTTTGCGAGCTACTAGAACCACTTTACATACAGCCTTTCGCCTTCCATACTGAGTAACTGCTGGAATGATTAACAATCCTTCCTTTGCATTGTTTTCTATCTCCATCATTTTCCAACGAATTCAGTGGCTGTCTACATATTTTGCTTCCTAGCTTCGTCGGAGGGATCACAACGATGGTGACCACCGCCACCGGAAGGCCGTCGCGGCCAGCATCGTCATTGCGTCCTCAGGCGACACTGGCAGATCCGACAAACGACACGAAGCATCCATCACATTCGACAGCCACAAGGCAGCTCAATCGGGCTTTTGGACACTTTGTATGTCTATTTGAGGTTGCTTCATGCTTCGCACCTTTCTCACTCCCCATCCTGATCTACATATCGACTGACTGTCGGCGAAAAGAGAGTCCCCGATCGATAATCGTCACCAAGCCCCGTCCCCATTCCGAGCATGGACTCCCGCAGTTGTGGGATCTCTGGAGCGCTCGATCACGATGGTAGCCATCCCAAAGAGACCAAGCAATCCGCCCTCCAACGAATCCCTACCTCTATACCCGAGTGGAAGCACGCACTTAAGAATAACGACCTGCAAGGGACAGATAAGTGCCTTAATAATATCCATGCCGAGAGGAAGAAGACAAACTCACGATCTGCTCAAGGGTTCCCTGACCTTCAAGCGAACCGCGGCTCCTCAAAGCCGCCATCTCTCTCCGGGTCGACGATGAAGTTCGAGGAGTTTCTCTTCCTCCGTGCCATCTGGAGAAACCTCCACCATGATTCGAAGACCAGTACAATCAAGTATCTCAACGAGGTTGGCTTGACCTCCAACGACTCCCATCGCAGAGCACTGCATAAGCTTGCCGTCAGAAATGGCCAACCCGGCTCGTTCGACGAGAAAGTTACTTCGTCCACAGTTGACAATAGTTCAGATGGTACCCCTTGTACCCCGGCGAACGAGTTGAAGCTTCATACCCCTGATAAACCCAGACGACAGAAAGACGTGGTAGGCAGCCATCTGAACGATGAATTGTGTAGCTTGACCCAGGCTTCAAAGGCGTTGGTCTCCCACACATGGAGCATACAGCATGATGCCATGCCACGTCTAGGTGAACCAGATGCGCTGAAGGCCTTCTGGGGCGCTTACTCCTTTTTCCACATGATCTGCGTCCCGAAGTCGGAACTAAACGAGACGCAGATGATAGGTGGAATAAGGTCGTGGACCACAGCACTTGATCGGCCCAACACATCGATTACCCCTACAGCATCACCCAGCAATATATTCAGTAAGGCGCCGCCTGACCATACACCAACACATTTTCAGGGAATATCAGAGCTGGAGTTGCCTGTAGCTCACAGTCTACCACCTATGGATGATGAGATGCACTCATGCAAAGATGAGACGGCCGTCACGGGCTACGCGGTAACACTTTTCAACACACTCTCCCCTTTCATCACAAATTCACATGATTGGCATGTTATGCGTGCAGACAGGCAAACCTTTTACTGCGCACCGCGTGATAGCCACTATTCGGGTCGATACTTTCGCGCGGACGTCGATGCTGTTGTTCTCAGCAAGGTATGATGCCGAGGCGTCTACGGGGAAACAAAATATCTTTTACGGTCCATGCTAACATGGGACAGGAATCCAGGGAAACCAACACAAGCGTTGAGAAGTATATGATGATCTGCGAGTTCAAGAAGGACTCGTATGACCGGGTCAGTGGTCGAATTGAGCTCCAGGAGACGGCAGAGGCGGCTGCCTACATCGCTGCGCGGCAGAGCGACTTGGGAAGAGCTCGATCCACCCTGAACGATGCGCGAGAGAGGCTGGACCCGTCTTCCTTTGGCGCTGGATGCTTGGGGCAGTCCAACGGGGCCAACGGGGGCGCTGTATTAATGATGACGCAGTGTCGCACGGATGTGCTGTTGACTTTGGCCCGCTACACGTCTTCCTGGGTGGAATACATCCTTGACGGAAACAAGAGTGTAGCGCTGACCGAGTTCGAGGATGAGGCCAGTATGCTGACGATGGAGCGCATCGGGAAGTTTTCTATGGAGAACCCGGAATCAGTGGAGGAATTTGTGGTTGTGTTGGCGGCCTTGATCATAGAGGACAACAAGCACGCGACTTGAGGTAACTGCTCAAGGCTCAATAGATTCTGTATGGAATTGAGCATCAAATGGTCCAAGTCTATTATTCATTCGCACAATTACTCCTGCACTACTCTAGTAGCCTCCTCTGCCTCAACCAAGCCTCGCACAGAGACGGCCACTTCGACACGGGCACCTCCTCCCCAGTGTCCAGAGCGAAGCCATGCGGGGCATCGGCAAAAACGTGGAGCTCAACGGGGCCATCCACAGCCTGAATTGCCTGTGACAGGCGGTACGCGTTAACCACCGGCACGATGGGGTCATTGCCGGAATAGACTATGAAAGTCGGCGGCGCAGGGCTCAGGATCTGCTGATCAGGAATGACAGCATCGTAAAGAGCCTGCTTCGCTGGCGGTTCGAGAGGAGCCTTGTTCGGCACGATGGTATGTCCAACAGCGTTCGTTGAAATGGGTCCGTATCCGATGATCGCAAAGTCGGGCTTCGGCACTGGTGACCCGGCAGTTGAGGCCCAGGAGGTCGGGTACTCGGAAAGAAGCGCCGAGCCCAAGTGGCCACCGGACGAGAGACCACAAATTCCAAGGCCATTGGACGCAACTCCCTTGTCCTTGATCAACCGCAGCGCTTGCCTGGCATCATCCACAGGAGCTTGCGGTCCCGTTTCGGCTGTGGGGAAGCGATGGATGAGGACAAAGGCCTCGAAGCCGAGCGAGGCGAGCCAGCGAGCAACCACGACACCCTCCTTGCCGGCCATGAGCTGCACGTAACCCCCACCGCCTAGAACGAGTATGGCACGCCCGTTTGATGTTGTTGGCTTGTACCCGAAAAGCCATGGTCGTGATACTGAGGCCACCACGCCTTGGTCGACGGATCCCCCTGGTAGGTCGATTTCGAATGCACCTTCAAGGGGCTCGGAATCCCACAACGGCCAAGCCGTGTCGGCCGCGAAAGCTGCAGCGATGCTCATTGTTGTCGAAAATGTCGAGATTTCAGAGGGCGAGTTGAAGTGGTAAGATGATATATGTAGGATGGAGCGCGCATGAATCGTGGCCCGATCTGTCTCGTGGACATTGTGTGCTTTTGTCTGACCCCCAGTCGGCGCCTTTTCTCCCGAATCCGACCGTGACTCGTCAAGATGGGGTACAGTAGTTCACAGCGCAAGCGGGGGAACAGAACTGCAGACAGCCCCGCAATGCTGTGGATGTCAACTAGCCCGTAGTGCGCATTCCATCGGGTATCTCTTCGGTCGGTGGTTCATCTTGGCCGAACAGCATCTGCGGCGGCGCGGGCACCACGAAGCAGCCTTAGCGTGTGTGGATATGACGCACAATACACCCGAACTCCTGAGAAGCCTACAAATCGATGCGTTGAACATATTCCATCTATATTGAACACGTATCAATACATTGTGCACATGAATAGAATGTATAACAGGGTCTGCAGTGTGCTTGATCGCAATGTACCCAGCTGAGCAGTGTTGCAAGCCGTACCGCCAATGAAACGTGGAGCAGGAATAAAAAGCTGCGACTTGTATTCTGAAGGTATGGTCAGACTAGCTCATCCTACCCAGCTCGTTCAAGGCGTCACATCTGTGTTCCTGTTGAAGTTACACGTGCGCCAATAACCCATGTTGATGCCATCCATTCCCGTCTGGTGATCGTCACACCACCGCATGATTTCAACACCATCCAACTCGACTCTCGGCACGCTGATTGAATCAGATCCAATCCAACCTTGATGTATAACAATTTCTTTGATCTGGACGTTTCCGTCCTCTTCAATAATCGGAAGTGGGAACTCGAACTTGAAGCCAGGGCTTTGAGGCTCGGCCTCCACGATGGTGAGTATGTTGCAAGAGTCGTCGTGGAAGGCGACGAGCTTGTCAGAAGAGCCATTTCCCAAATTGTTGCCGTCCCACACGACCGTGATGCCGCCAGACGTTGTGATACCAACTTGGCCAGATGCTGGAGGGAACTGTTTGCAGGCCTCCTCAAAGTCAACGGGGTGGGATTGCCGCTTGTAAATACTAATACTTGTTAGGGAATTCTAAGTGGACAGTGAAGCAACTTACTTCGGGGTCGCAGCCGCGCAGGCTGTAGAGATGGCAGCACTACTGACAAAGATTTTGGTGAAGGCGACCATGATGAAAGCTCGGGTGTTTGAAGTGTTTGAAGTGGATGGAGATAAGAATGCTCAAGTTATACGATTGTCTGTAGAATGTACGAGGTAAAGCTGAGATGGATTGCCGTCTTTCCTTGTGTTGTTTGACTGTATGCGGACTTCATTTTATAAAGTTCTAGTGTCCAAGACTTTCATGTCACGAGCTCAAGAGCGACATCTGAGAACGTCATGTCTGCAAATGATTGCCGAATCCTGGATGAGTGCCAAGTGCAAGCCAATCCTTTGAGGTTGATCGATTCAGCAAATGACTTGAAATAGGTACGTGTAGTGCCAAATATGACGAAGACTTACCCTGCCGCACTTGGCGACCCACAGCGCAGGAACATCAACGATCACCAATATCGATCACGATAAGAGATAGACAGTGCCAAGGGCCCGCATTTATGACACTCGGAATCCTTCGAAGGGTTGGCTGAAGTCATGCATCGGCTTGAAGCAAGGGGGAAGGCCAACATGTTTGGGTGCCAAGAGTGGCATTGATGGCTTGGAACATGTCATTTTGTCAGACGCCACATGTACTACTTCCTAACCGATATGACTACATCCAAGTCAGTACTCAACATCAAGGCTCGCCATTTTGAAGCACGAAACAGGTGTTAACAAAACTGCACAAGCTTCAAAATGTTACTTTGGAGGGCATTCCAATATCTTACCAGAGCCATAAGGTAGTAATGTTTGGGCAGTATAGCATCGGCAAGGCTTACCAGCCACGTAAGAACCTTGATTTCAGGAGCTTGTCAGCAGAAGTAATAAAATACCGGTACCAGAACAGAAACCAACCTCATCATCCAAGATCCCATCATTCCTCGGGGGTCATCCAAGATATCGTACAACCTGACTGCAGTGCCTTTCGGTTAGCCGCTGCATCTTGTCAGGCATGGCCGCGGGTACACCCGCAGCCAGCAGCGCTAGACTAGGATCTTGTTCCTGTAATCTGTGAGTGGAGCCCTCGGAATGTGACGATGAGTAAATACAGGTACGCCAGGTACCTTTTGATTGAGTACGAAGGATCGCATCCTACGGAATGCCCCTCAGTGGAAAAAACGACGCTAGGGTCGCTTGGACATAAATAAAAGCCATGGGCCAAGAGGCTCACGTTGGTTCGGCACCGTTATCAACACTCTCATTTTTAATACAATGCGTATCGCCTTGTTCTGGACCACGGCTACGGCTGCCTTTGCGGTCGCCCAGTCAGCATCCATTGGATTCACCACTTACAAGGAGATCCGGGAAGGCTCAGACAATTCCAATGTCATTGAGTATTACGATTTGAATCGATCAAGCTCCCTGTTCCTTCAAATTCAGATTATTGCAGGCCAAGATCACTCCGACCTCATCCAGGACTTTCAAACGCTGTGCCGCAACTATGGTACTGCTGGTGTTTCCGTCATCCCACGCGTTCGATACGGAGATGCTACCGGAGATGTCGCAACGGAACCAAACAATGTGCACCAGATTTTGACGGACGTTTTAACATGGGGGAAGGCAATATCGGAGGCCTCCGGCATTATTGACATTCCCGTCGTTCATGCCGGATTCCTCGGGCTCTGGGGGGAGTGGCACGTATGTGATTCATCGAAAGCCCCCTTGGAAGAAACTGACGCCCTTCTAGAGTGGTCCCTTGTCGGAAAACCTGCGGGTGAAAAACGCAATCGTAACGAGCCTCATGGCCTTTGGCCTCAAGGTCGCAATCCGTTACCCCCGTGATCACAAGTCACTTTTCAACGGCGATCGATCTGTGACAATCCACAATGACTGCATCTTCAATGGCGGCCCCGGGGGCTACGATGGAGGCAGCTTTCCCTCAAATGATCGTCAAACCTGGGTCGACTACACAAAGCAGGTTGCCGCTGGAAACATCTACGGTGGGGAGCCATGTAACCAGGCGGGTGATTCCACCTACGACTGGGAGAACTACGATGATTTATGCGGACCAAATGGTCTGGCAGCCTACATTGACGAATTCCAGATTGCGTATCTTAACGTGAGTATATCCAACCTAGCCCCAGACCTTGATGCTAACTCATCTGGAAGCCTGGTAACCCAGAACCGCTCTGGGAACTCGTCTTCAACTCAAACAGAACTGAATGTGTTGACGAGATTGAGGCCGCCCTACGCCGTCACAGTTAAGGTCCCAAGACGTAGTGCTAGGACAAAATGCCGATTTTTCGAGGTCTACTACGGGTACGATGATCACTAGAAAATATTATGCAATCAGAAGTCAAAGTCGGTTCCAACACCTGCCAAGAGAAGCTCCAACTCCGATGGCATAGGCAGTGCGTCCATCCCGTCAAAATTGTCGCCCAGGCCCAGATCACTTCCAGTCAAGAACCCTCCAGAAAATGCGTAGTCCAACGGCCTGTCTCGAGCCAATGGGAAAATGCCAGGTGGGTGTCTAACATCCTCGCCCATAAAGCCATCGCGGCCAGGGTCTGTATGGATAGGTCTACCATCAATAGACTGGTCAGGCTGGCCAAAGCTTTGCCCACTCTCTCTTCCATAAAGAAGATCTGGGCGGGAGGTTGACTGGTGTCTGTGAACACGATGGAAACCTTCTCGTTGTCCGGATTCTTCGAATTGTGTCGTCGACCTCACAGTCCGGGCCTCAAACAGCGCAAGAAGGCTTTGGGCATAGACCCAATGCTCTGCCAGCTCGCGTAGGGTCAACAGCAGTGAGTTGAAGGGGCGTCTGGCCTTGGATGAAATCAAGGGGTTGGGGTCGTTCAGGTTGCTCGAAAGATGTACCATGGCTGTGAAAAGTACATGTATGCTCGGCAGCCACAAACTGCAAAGAAGATGACTTTTCCTAAGAGTCTCAAAAATTGAGCTGATGGCTGTTGCTGCATCCCAGCAGATGCTTGAGTCGCTACTAATGTCCCGCAAGGACTGGCTGGGATCCTGTCGACGGTGGAGTAGAAGGAGGAAGTTATTGTATGAGAGATGTATGGTGGCTTGCCAGACATCAGGAGAATTTGACGAAAGCAGTAAAGCCTCAGGTAGCTGGGCTATGAACTCGGCGAGTTCTACATCAGCCTCCCGAGTCGCCATCGCGCGATCGTCAGCCGTCGAGCGAAGAGCTACCCGTTTACGCATGGCTTTTGCAAAAATTAGACAAAGTTGAGTGTGTTGGATAGTGAAGGCAACCTCAGCATTAGGCACTGTCCGGAAATGCTGCTTCTCAAGCATTGGCACGTCGGATTCGTCGAGATTGCTGGCAGTTTCAAGTATCAGTGGTGCTATTGTCAGATGGATAACGATCGTAGCAGCAGAAACAGCACTTACATTGCCAAAGGACGACCATAGGCCGTGGACACAGCGACATCAAACTGAAAAAGAATCCACCACAGTCGAATCCACAGGCTTTTGTCTGAAAGGTTGAGGCTTGAAGGATTTGCATCTCTGTGCATGCCCAAACCAAAAGCCGTTCGCGCGGCGACACCAACCCAGTGCCACGAATTGGAAATGACATCTTCGAGATCTTCGCACTGCCAGGTAAGCAACAGGGCAGCTTGCATGTAAGCCTCTCGGTGCTTTTCATAGCGTTTGTCAAAAATGGTCTTGGTCCGCTCAAAGAATACGGGCCGTAGCGCCTTGAGATCCTCCCTCTCTGGCGCAAGAACGTGGGCTCCGGCAAGAAAGATGGCGTTGAGCAGCAGTAGAGATACTGGCTTGATGCCGGGCGTGCCTGGGCTGACAAGTTCAAAATAGGAATTCATGAACTCAGTCTCGTCAACAATAGGAAACCCACGATTGACGTGGACAAAGTATGCCTTTACGAGTTCATCGGCCAGGCCTTTTTCTGGTAACTGAAGGATCTCTGGCGGTATCGTGGAGGCTTTTGCAGGGAAAGTATGACTGCCAAAGTGCAGAACGCTTTGGGTTGGCCATCGAGAACGTTGCTGAACCACGTGGTGCAGGTTGGAAAACTCGGTACCGATGAAATAGAGACGGCACTTATACGTAATCTCTTGGTACCTTAAGTCCTCACGATTGATAAAGTCTGCCAGGTTACGCGTGGCCTCCTCTGTCGCATCACAGACATTCGGACGTCGTTCAGTGCCCGAAGACTGTGGCCTGGGGAATGGAGCTTTGAGGGCGGGCTGCAGGCTTGCCAGGGCTGGCGTTGCGGGTGCCGTTGCAGGATGGCGGCGCTGAGGTCTTGGCTGCAGAGGAACGATGGAGGTATCCGCAGATCGGGCGAGAGAGGACCTGGTCTTCTTCTTCTCGAACACCTTGCAGTCTGTCGCTCCATGAGATGTACAATTCGAGCATGGTGTGCCCATACTAAGAACATCGCACCGGACCTTTCGCTGATGGCACCTCTCACAGGCTCGTCCGTCTATCGGTGATTAGTCAGAGCCAGCGAGCGTCATGGAAGGCCTACTAGTCCTGCCAGCCTTCAAGGCTGGCATACTACGTCTACTGTTACGTCTTTCTGAAGCCATGCGTTTTTGAACGGATATCGAGCCATAGGTCGGCATAAGGGATTGCGGATGCCCAGATCTCGGCCTCTGTTGATGGCAATGGCGACTTCGGAAGTTGCGGATTGCCGGGAATTATTTCTCTGGGTGAAGTCTCGGGAATTGTTTTGATTACTCAGAATTCTTCGGAAGTTTTGTCCAATCAGCAACACACTCCACGACAGCCCGAGCACTATTGTCTCCACAGCATCTTGTCACGCAGGGTCTAGGCTTGTGTTGGACCATCATTGACCAGACAGGGTCGGCCGAACAAGCGAATCAGGGCGAGGTGTCATGGTATATCGCGACACTTACACGGTAATGTCAATGGCATCGCACCAAAGGTTTCCGTTATCGGTCCCTTTAAAGGTTTTCCAAGGCTTCTATAAGAAGCGTCTGAGGAAGGATAGCTTGTACTTCTTGGGTCTTGAGCTTCGATATCGGTATCAACATCATCAACCTTACCATCCTGCCAATGGCTAGCCAGAGTAAGACCCCTGCGCTGAGTGTTGGGACCGACAGCGATTTCGCACAATATGTCAACGACAATGGGACGAAGTCTACACCTAGCACAGAAGAGAAGGGCAGCCAATTAGACAGGTCAAGCTGTGAGAAATTGGAAATACCAGATGCTACAAATCTATCACCAGTACGTCCATTATAAGCTCAGCCATGAATGAAGAGACTCAAACAGACGCGGACCATTCAACGTCATAGTCTAAATCAATCCTGACTCTTCGACTAGACGCGAAAGCTACTTATTGTTATCGCTGGCTTCACCTGTACCTTCAATGGCAACCTGGGGTCCTCGATGCCCTCGGGTGCGCTGAATGCCATCTCGGACCACTTCGGGGTCTCTAACCGCGTTCATTTGATCCTACTCAACTCGCTTTACATGGTGGGATACGTTCTTGGTCCTCTCCTGTTTGGGCCGCTCAGCGAATACATTGGTCGCCGGCCAGTTCTTATCGGCACCTATCTGGGCTACCTTGTTTTTATGCTGGCTTGCTCGGTAGCACCAACTTTCTCTGCTTTGCTGGTATTCCGCCTGCTTTGCGGTATCAACGCTGCCGCACCAACGGCTGTGCTTGGTGGACTCTACGCTGACATTCTTGACAATCCCTCAGTCCGCGGGAATGCAATGGCCTTATACATGTCAGTCACAACCATTGGCCCCATTGTAGGTCCCATCATCTCGGGTTTCTCGTCGGCCATCTCGTGGCGGTGGCCGTTCTGGATAGCGGGATTGATTGCGGTAGCCGGCCTCCCATTAGTCGTCACGCTGCCGGAGACGTACGGCCCTATACTCCATAACCGAGCTGTTCGAAAACACCTGGAGGAGCACCCTTCAAAACCAGACGCAGGCGTGCAACAACTTGAGCTCAAACCGTTCAACGTCAGGAAGATCTTTCTTCGGCCACTCACCCTTCTTGTTACGGAACCAATTCTTCTTTTCACATCTGCCTATCTCACTCTGGCTTACGCTGTGTTTTACCTGATGTTTCAGGCGTATCCTGTTGTGTTTCAGGGATTCTACAACCTCTCCCCAGGGCCGGCTGGCCTTGCATTCCTCCCCAGTACGCTCTTACCATTTCCGAGTTTGACAATTTCGTCCAGCTAATCCGCAATATAGTGGTTCTTGGTGTTGTCATATCGCTGGGCGTTTTCGGTGCTTTCACGTCGTACCATGACCGCCAAACAGAAGCAGGTGCCAGCTGGACGAAAGTAGAAGTCTACAGAAGGCTTCCTCTAGCCTGTATTGCATCGCCATTGTAAGTCTTATTGCTGTCGCACTAAATTCCGTCCTATGTACTGATGACTGTGCAGTATGGTCATCGGTCTCTTCTGGCTGGGCTGGACCGCGTGGCCATCTGTTCACCCGGCTATTCCAATGTTGAGCGGCATTTTCTTTGTCTGTGGCTTCCAACTCCTATTCATGGGCATGGTAAACTACCTCACCGACGTCTTTCGACATCAATCAGCATCGGCACATGCTGCGGCGAGCATGATGAGATCCATTGGCGCTATACTGCTTCCGCTATCGGCAGATAGCATGTACCGCAACCTTGGTATTCATTGGGCCCCTTCTGTGATCGGATTCATAGCTTTGGCGATGGGAGTAATTCCATTTGTATTCATCAGATTTGGGGATCGATTGGCGCAGAGCAGCAGGATAGCCCGCAAGGTTGCGACCGGGCTGTAAATAGTAGTAGACATGGCCACTAACGGCATAGATGGACCGAAGTCTTGCCAAGAGCCCCTGCAAGTGGTTCTGTACCGGAGCTTTGCAAACAGCGACCTGTGCAGCGCATTCATATAGGGACTGTGAACGCGAAGAAATTCATAGAAATACACTCATCGTACGTTGTCTTATTACCTCCTCATCCTGTTTGGGTATCGTATATGTTTGCTCCATTCTTGATTTGTTTTCCTCACCGGTATGCTGGCTGTGGCGGCTGCACTCCGCCATTGTAGCCCGCGTTGTTGTATCCAGGACCATACCCGGCTTGACCGTTGTTTGTGTATCCATAACCACCGGACTGTTGTCCGTAACCAGCCTCTGTCATACCCGGGCCACCAGCTCCGTTGCGACGTCCACCCATCATGCCACTAAGCTTGCCCATCATGCCCCCACCTCCGTTGTGCACTGGGGCAGCACCGCCGTGGTGGACCTGCGCATTCTTGTTGGCGCGCTTCTTGCGGAAGCAGCAGCAATAGCAACAGAGGAGGCAGAAGGCGAGGACTACAAAACAGGCGATGGCAATCCCGACAATAGCACCGGTCGCGAGGCGTCGGCTGCGGGAGCGTGTCTGTCCGTACTAAGATTGTCAGGATGTGAGATGGAGTGAGAAGATGGTGTAACATACGGCAGCCATTGTTTTTCTATGCTGTGGTGATGATTGGAAATGGTCGAAGATGTCTAGCGGAACCTTTCAGTGGACAGTGATATGTCGATGGGTATGATGGAGAATCACTAATAAATGCAGAAATGCAGTGAAGGCGGTGTCAGCTCTTATACAACCGTGGCAAACTCAGCCGCGTATCATTATCTCTGCGTCAACGTCGCACTTGACGCGTTCTAGCATGCCGTTCCCGGTTTCACTGCTGGTCGAGGGCCCGGGCATGGACTACGATAAACGTCATGAGGTGTGGCTCGTTGTGGCGCCGTACCTTTAGCGTTGCTTTAATGCGTCAGCCCAGGGACCTTTCCGATCGATCATAGCGGGCCTTACACTGTAAAAAGGTCCGCAGAATGCAGTTATGCCATTATACGGTCACTGACGAGTCGTGGCACAGGGTAGAGGGCATCAGCGGTGATGTCATCGTCGTCACTATGGGACGCGCGGCCGAAAACACGGAGGTGGGGCCGATCCGGGTAGCGGGTGCCAGGGCTCGGCGCCGAGCCTTGTCAACAGGCGTAAGGTCATGAAATGCTGCCCCATGCCCGGAATGGCGGCAACTTACTGGTGTTGTCGATCTTATGTGCATTGGCATCTTTCTACCACAGTCGCAGGACTAACAAATATACAGGAAGTTAAGAGCAACACAATTCCTCTCCAGAGACTCTTCACGAGAGCCTTTAACCTCTATTTACCACTGAGAAAATGCCCTCTTTCGGAAGGCATCGCGGCCCCGAGCTTCGCGACGCTCCTTGATTCCCGTAGCGCGCTTTGACTTGCACTTGGCCGGCTCGACGCCAAGGATCTTTTCGACAGCGTGCTCAGCCACAACCATGACGGGAGCTTGTGTGTTGCCCGTGGGAACCTCGGGATGGATGCTAGCGTCAACAATGTACAGGTTATCGGTACCCCAAACGCGAGTGTCGGTGTCAACAACACTGCTGCCGTCATCTTCCTCGCCCATAAGCGCAGTCCCGATGTAATGTGAGCCGCTACGGAAGGTCTGGGTAAGACTTTCAGCGGTCGTGTTGGCAGGGAGCATCAGCGAGCTGTTTGACTTGCTAGCGTAGTCGATGAGGGTGTTCATGAAAGACAAGACAGCCTCGCGATCGCCATCCGTGTTCATTGACGGCTGGGTGGTAATGGTAGTAGCGCCAGCAGCGTTGATGCCGAGAGCTCCCACAGACGTCAAGCCGTGGGTGAGGTAAACCTTCATGCTCACCGTGTTGTCGCTAGGCGCGTTGACAGTGCCTTGGACGTATCGAGTGATGCCGTCAGTGCCATTAACGCCGGTCCAGAAGTTGAGACGCTGGCCAGACTGCGAGAGCAGACCGCTTCCCTTGGCAAAGAGATCGATCGTCTCCTGATCAGGTGCCAGCCAGGCATCTTTCGGGAGGGTAGCAAGTTCCGCCCTGGTGTTGAAGTTGACAGTGAAGATTGGGTGGTCCTTCATATTTTCGCCAACGGGCAGCGGGATCCACTGCGTTTGCGGCGGCAGCTCGATGTTGGTTGATCCGGACGCTACTGTCTCAATCTGAGCTTTGGGGCCAATGCCCGAGTTGAAGAGCAGACGAGGAGTCGACAGAGCGCCAGCAGCAAGGATCGCAGCGCCGCCAGATTTGAGGTTGATGATCTGGCGAGTTGACGGCGTGAGCTCAACCTCGACACCAGTCACTGCGGAACCGTTGCGGATAACGCGAAGGACCTTGACGTTTGTCTGCAGAGAAAAGTTGGGGAGCGCCTGGGCGAGAGGGAGGTAGTCGCGAACGGGGCCGGCGCGAAGACCATTTTCAATCTGCTTGACTTAGTTACTGTTCACAAAAGGGGTAAGCGTTTAGAACTTACCAGCCAAGTCGGGTGAGTGTAGGCGAGGTGTTTTTCCTCCGGGCTCTCGAGCGCGTCCACTTCGTTCCAACCGTTGCCAGACAAGAACTGGGACACAACACTGAAGGCTGCGTCGTCGTATCTCTGCCCATCCTGGCTGGCCAGAGTTGTTCCGGGCGAGCGCTCGAACAGTCTCTCGGTTGCGGCCTCGAGGCCATCGGCCCACTGCCACCCTTGAGGCCAGTTCTGGTCGAAATCAGCCGCTCTCGGCTTGACATACATCATGGCATTGACGATAGTGGAGCCTCCAAGGCCACAGCCGGCCTGAGAAGCAGTGTCGGTGCAGTACGCACTTGTGTCTTTGGCCGTAGCGAGGAAGTATGCCATTCCCGGGACATCGTACTGCGTGGTTGTCTCGTTCCAGTCCATGATGGCCTTGCCACCAGTCGAGTAGTATGAAGGTGCACCACGCTCAATCAATAGAACGCTGTGGCCAGCCTCAGCAAGACGCTGCGCTGCTACGATGCCAGCCGCGCCGGCGCCCGCAACGATGTAGTCGTAGGTGGTGTTTGAGATAGTGGTCGTGATATTGGCGGGAGTGCCCGGGCTCGTGCCGTTTCCAGGCACTGTCGGCTCAGGAATAGAAGACTCGTCAGAGGCAAGGGCAGCCCAGGTGGCAAACTCAGCGGAGCGGGCTGCGGCCGCATTGACGCCCCAGAGACCAAATCCGGTGCCGTGGTAGTTGAGTGCCGAGGCCGGGTTAGAAGGGTCGGTCACGGCCGTGTCGCTGAGGGCGAAACCAAGGGTCGGAGTCGCGGCATCAGGGGCAAAGGACTGAGTGGAGTCCGACAGGCAACCTTCGCAGAGGAAGGTGTAAATGAAGGATGTCTCGGTAATGCTCGAAGCGATCGTTTTGATGCTGAAGTCGCCCGTGACAACGTCAGGGTTCGAGTAGCCCGAGGCTTTGCGCATCGAAGTGATGACTGAGTCCCCTTCCGGCCATGCAACGACGAGCAGCTGCCCAACCATGCCTCCACCAAGCGAGACAGAGGCATATCCGTCGGAAATTGGCGCGGTGATTTGACCGATGAAGTCAGCCGAAGCTGTCTCCGGGAGGGCGATGCCGAAGGCGAAGCCGGTGCCAGCGTGAGTGTACTGCTGGAACGCGATAGACGTGTCAGGGTCGGTATACGGGGTGGTCTGCTGAGCCTGGACCGAGGCAGCCAAGGCAAGGATGCCCGACGGAGCAAGAGAAGAGAATCTCATGATGTTAGCTTGAATGAGTGTGGGGTGGCGTTGTTCAATGTGGTGGTAAATGCGTGAATGTTTGGTACAGTGAAAAGAATGTAGAAGACACACTAGGTGCTGAAAAGAATGAAATCCAGCACAGCCGGTGAAAGAATGAGTGGAAGGGAACAGATGCGCAAGTGCGTGAAGGGCCAAGACTGAGAAGTGAAGTGAGCAACTCCCGGCTACTTAAAGCTCACATCGTCGGTCGAGTCGAGCGAGCCTGTGGCGAGTCGCTCCCGGGATCATGACAAGTCGACTCCGTGTGTCTGGGTCCGCCCGGCCAAGATGACCCTGGTGGTCCCCAGTCCAGGCCCAGCAGCACGGCGTCAACGCTTGCGCGCTGTCCAGGCTGACGCGGTGGTGCGTTTATGCGGCATTGTTGCGCAGTGAATCACTGGCATTGGGCCGACAAGCGGACGAGCTTGTTCGGCGTGATGGGGTATTGCCAGATCTGGACGTGTCAGGAAACAACCCGTCGTCTGAACTTAATGAAGACCTAATCTAAATCAGCCATGTTGGGGTGCTCGATGGATCGCGTTTGAGGTTGATGGGGACGATCATATCCATTTTGGTGTGGGCCAGCCAATAGAAATGGGCGGATTAACCATGAGACTCACATCGGAGACAATGCCGAGATATACATAGCTCGCGGAGAAATTCGGTGTCTTTTTGCACGGCGTCGAAGGCCGTTCTGGATTGAGTTGAGAGAACGGTACCAGAATCGAGCGACGTCAACGAGCTGACTCGGCTCGTTAATTACTGTGCTTTGCCCACGGCCCGGAGTGAGTCAGTATAAACGCCGGCAATTTGAGGTAGATCCAGGCATACCAATATCGTTTTGGTCAGCGGAGACCAGTTCCAATCATGATCAATGCAAGATCGTTCTTGCGTTTTGGAGAGATTTCATGTCTAACCACTTAAATCTACCGACTCACGGTCTTGACTTTGCCATCACTGCCATTTGACACTCTCCTTTCTTTAATTCACTGTACCATCATGTGCGGAAGGTTCGTGCGGTCCGCACACATTGATACATCTACGGACTAGTCTGCGCTGAAATCGATCCCTGTTCCCGCGGGCTAGTTTCCTCCTCTCTCAAGGACGTCCATAAGCCGAGTTCAAAGCCGACATCTGCCAGCTCAGAAAGCTCGACCATGCTCCAGCACGACATTCTGATTCTCCACAACAATGTAGTCAACACCAATTAGCATCCGAATAGAATCCAAGTCTATGAAATTAGCCTCGTCCGGCTGGATCTTGTTCAGGTATTCTGGATCGCTTCCCATCGCCTGGAACGTCTCAAGGCTGTGGACCCAGAACTCAGCAGCGCCGTCGAATTCGAGGATACGGGGTGCGCCCGCAACCCGGCCAAGGTCGCGAAAGTCAGGTGTGGAATGGTACTATTGTCATCCGTTCGCATTATGTTCTCCACCAAGGCATTTGAAAGGTTGGCAAACGAACCTGTGAGTATTTGACTACGCCGAGTCGCAAGTGGAAGGGTGTCGCAAGGGCTGCATGGTCGTTGGCCCAGTAGTGATTAAATTGTTCCGACGTGATGCCATGCTTGCGGTTGTAGAAGAGCTTGATATGAAACATGCGCTCCATGTTCATGGTGCAGGCAGCCTTGTATGTTAGGCAACAGCACTGCTCCGAAACTGCCGGAACGGCGGTAATAGTTGCGTTCGGATGGGAGGTTGAGCACCGACCACTAACAGCAACGAAAAGAGGGAGCAAGAAAAAGAGGCTGCTGGCCTTCATCTTTGATCGATGGTATTTCGGGTCGAACTGTCGGATCAAGAAATGTTGAGTTTGGGATTGGGATTGGGACATGGAATAAATTCTGCGAGCCTTTTTATAATCAACACATCACAATTAAAGGATTATAGGACAGCTCGCTCGAGGAAAGCTGCCTCAAGACATATCAACCCTAGTACTTACTGTACGCGTAAAGGTAGAATTCGGAAGCGAAGAAGACGAAAGGTGAACTGTGTTGAGACGCTAAGCGAGATAAGCTCAGCACTGCGGCTGGGCTGACCAAAAGCCTCCTCATGCTTATTTTAGGCGCCACCCGTCAGCCATGAGCCTGTACAATGTGAAGATATCCGCGCTTTGTAGCATCATAATTCTTGGGCGTTGTGCTACTTGGAAGCCAGCCAATGGAATCCTATGATTCCAGCTGAATTCTTAGCAGGAATCTTTTGGGTGACGATCTCCGCCAGAGAGAGTTTCCGTCTAAAGTATTGGCAGGTAGGGTTTCAGTAACGCCACGTTGAGATATTGGTGGGCATGCCATCATTCGGAAGAAGTCATGAAGTATTAGAGACCCCCGTGGTCTGGACTAGGAATTCGTGGATAGAAAGCGGTACTAAGCATGCGAGACTGCTAACGAATTCTGTCAGCATGGAAAGCTACACGTGGACAAATTCTCAGCTCACACTCGCTATACGCGTACTCGTGTCAAGGGGTAATTGAGCTGGAGAAATAGCTCCGAATACAGAGACCAGGGTCAAATGCAACCATGAACGTTCTTCGACCGCCCCCCTCCCCCCCCTCTCACACGCACTTGTGAGCAAGCAGTCTGTGACCGCGGCAGAGTAACGGCGATTGTTCGCGCTTTTATCACGTCGAGAAGCATGCAAGGCCTACTTCTAAACATTGTGAGACGAGGTAGTCTTCACTCTGCGAAACCCTTGCTAAAAAGTAGACACATTAAGCTCCAAGCCATGGTTGAAAACTTTCGTCGAGCTGCTGAAAGCCCTGTTCACTGCCAACGAAGACGTCATCGCGAAATGCAGAAAGTTACCTACGACACTAAATAGACTGAATGTAAAGGGAGTCAAGGATAAATTCATAGTAAATTTGAAAGCCTCGGCGGTGGATTGCCCAAACCAGCTCGAAGTACAATGTCCCAATGTCTAGCAGCATGACGATTATTGGACTACTTCTCACTCATGTTGTCGAATGCTTATCGAGTTCGATTTATTAGTACTTACCATAGCACCTGGATGAAAAAGATATCCGGAGTGCTACTGAAGAAATGCTGGTGATATAATGTTTCAAAATGTGTCCGAGGTGTAGCAATGCATATGAATAAGATCAGTTATGAAAAACGTCTACCTTGGTGATATAAACCAGGGGCAGCAGCCATCGATACATAGCCACAGAGCCTCTGTGAAATCTATCACCCACCCATAACCCATAGGGCAATGGTCCTTAAAGCCACGACCTCTACGTCTGTATCTGGATATCTAGTCGCATATGACCTTTCTTCTTTCATCACCACGGAACTCGTGCCACTCCAACCTGACCGAAAAGACGATGGAAGACAATAACAGTACCACAACTGTGCCTGCCCAATACATTTCTCTGGAACTACGGAACCTAACGCTCTCAACGCAAGAGCCGTATTGGGTATAGACAAGAAGGCGCTCCTGGACGCGAACTATCTATGAAGAGCAAGACATTCTCTACTCTGGTTCTCATCGAATGAATGCTCCATCGATCCTTAGTCTAGCTCATATGGCTTTCCTCATGGGATTTCAGACCCATTGCCTTTTGGAAGTGGCAGAAGATAGCGAATCCCACACCACAGATGAAAATAGGCTTCTGACTAGCTACGTGGCCTTGGTAATTGTGTCGTCAATTCAAGGCCTGAGTAACAACTTAAAGGGGGCGTGCCTTTTGACACATGCATGCTAATTGTGAGAATGACAACCGGACAGGACAAGACATTAGAAGATACTTTTTGCTGAGCGTTCCTCTATCCCAGAGACTACACAACGCGAAATCTAGCTCAAGGCAACAGACTAGTGATGAGTCTTATTATTATGTTGTGTTGTAAGCACCCCGACATGCCATGGCTATGTCTTCGTGTTGGATGCATGGTCCCGAAGGGCCTCTTGAAATGTATATCTTGGCCCAGGATAGATCAATGGGCATTGGTCACCTATCTGGAGATAATGGACCAAGATCTGGCTCAAGGTATTGAGGGTGCCAATGGCAATGATGGAAGATGAAAGCCTTAACGCCTCCTCTTTGCATGTATCATATCGTAAGTTCTCTCTGCTCTATCCACTGCGATATTGACCTTCGCAGAGGCGGAAACCGGGCTCTGAGAATATCCACCTCTTGCACCACCCAAGCAAAAGATAAGCGAGCCCTCCAACGTGATATCAGGGTGTGCTAAGGGGCGCCAATCTTGCAGGAAGTCATGTCTGACCCGCTTGATCTGAGGTGCGAGTCACTCTGGCCAGCGGGGTCGCCCATCGTCAAATTCGCAGAGATGCCGGCGCAGAGAGCAGCATGCTTATACGGAGGCTGCTGATATGGAAAGACTGGTGGTGACGAAAAGCCCAGCGAGGGTAAAGCGCCGTCAGTCCATACGTGGTGCAAGCCTTGGCCCTCGGCGCATGACGCACGGCGCCTCGGCGGGCATTACCGTGCTCCAAGGCTCTTTTAAAACGGTGGATCAATGCAGATCAGGCAGGCAGCGGAAATAGCATGATTCCACGGAGAACGGCCTGCTGATAACAAATTATCATGGCCGAAAGCCCCTGAAGGATAGACGCTCTCATCGTGCCGCTGCCGCTGCCGCTGCGTTATTGAGGGAGTCACGCTGGGAGCTATCAGCATCACAAAAAGATCCAGCTTTGCAGTTCTCGTCATCCTCCAGGGGCTCTCGGAGCTCGAACCGATGTCATGGAAGGATGGCGATGACAGGTTCATCAGTCGACCAAAGGTATCTCAATCCACCCAGGTTCACGAAGACGTGGGAACGGGCTGGACTGGATCAGCCGATTGTCCACGACGCACGGCCTTGATTATTACCTAAAAGTTCAAGTTGACAGCTGCTGAAGAAAGGCTGCAGCTCGTGGGTGTGGGGAATGGCAGGCCGAAAGAGGGGCCAGACCTAGCCAGATCCACACGAAAGATTCCCTACTTGAGCAGCGCAGAACCCGTAACGAAGCCCCTATCCTACTGCGCGGGGCTCCCAGCGGGGCCACCTCCTGACAGCCCCCGCCCGAGAGGGGCTTTGGGGGACCTATGCTCCGGGCTCCATTTCAACGGTCTAGCACTTGTAACATTCAACCCCAAACGGCATGTCTCACCGCCTAGCTGCCTTTGCCGGAGTAAGGCTGCTGGGGGGTTGCCGATGGGTGGTGCGCTCGAAGGGGCTCCCGCTACATCCGCCGCAGTCCAGCACTCGGCGGACATGTCTATTCAGGCAGTTGTTCTAGCTTGGGCGATGGTCGGCTGGCCATCTCCTGCGCATTCATGTGGCGTGCTATCCCAGCAGATAAACATATATCGCCATAAGGGCTATAGTACGCAACATGATCGATTGGCCGATCGACCGGGCTAAAACGTCAATGCGAACGACGGCTGCAGGACAAGCGAACTACCGACGTCGACATGATGGGCGCATTCAGCCCCCTGTGGCTGCAGCGGCCTCCGAGTCTGGTGCCTGGTGCCGCGGTCGCCGCCCGCGGTCGGACCGCCTGATCCCAGCCAGCTTTCGAAAATGTTGCATGGTGGTAACGTGGCGCGGAGCTCCAGGGGTCAGCCAATGCTACCTCAACTCCATGCACTTCCCTGCTCGAGATGAATGTCCCGGCGCGGCGGAGCACGTGCATCTGGGTTGATGAGGAACAGAAATAAGCCCGACATGCCCAGCACGACTCGTGCAGAATCGGAAAGGATGTGCTGAATGATCGGTCTGACCGCTTGAGACACCCACCAACACGGTACACGGTCAGTCGAGTCAAACCCAGGCATCCTACGTCCAGTTTGCCTGTTACACACCCGGCAACGTCTCGAACCAGCCATCATCGATGGCGCAGGTTATCGAAAACAGAGGACCCGAGCTGCTCGGCGTCAATATCACTTTCATCACCACCGCTCTGATCTCCATTGTCTTGCGATGCTACGTGCGCATTTTCAAGGTCAAGGCGTTTGGGGTTGATGACTGGTTGATGGGAGTTGCAACGGTACGTTTTGGTCACGATTCAGGAACACCCCATCGCAAAGTTGCATCTCTCGTACTGACGCAAAAGACAGGTCACTTTCACTCTCTATACCTCCTTCTCCAGCGCAGGTACGCATTACGGCACTGGGCGACATCATGCGGACCTGGAACAAGAGAATATCCATACAGCCATGATGGTAAGTCACCACCACGCATCCTGCACGGAGAAAAGGCTTCGTTCTGACACTCTACTCAGTGCTGGTGGTTCTGCTTCCTATGGTACTGCCTCACCATGACCTTTTGCAAGATATCCATCGGCTGGTTTTTGCTCCGCGTCACCAACAGCAAGCTTCACAAGTGGATCATTTACACCGCCATGTTCTGTACGGCTCTGTCGAGTATCATCTTCTTTTTTGTATCGATGCTCCAGTGCAGCCCAATTCCATACTTCTGGAATAAAGACACCATCGACGGCAAATGCGTTGACATCGAGGTCATTATCGGGCTGGCCACGCTGTACAGCGTTTTCGCCGTCATGTCAGACTTGATATTTGCCATCCTGCCTGGCGTCATCGTGTGGAATTTGCAGCTTCACAGGAGGACCAAGATCCTTCTTTTCCCGCTCCTCGCCATGGGTTGTGTGTAAGTTTGATCTCGATAAGCCTTTTCTCACAAAAGCGCCTTGCTGACATTTGCACAGAGCAAGCTTCGCTGTCGTCGTCAGATTCCCTTTCTTGCCCAAATTCAGGGAACCCGATTTCCTCTGTAAGTCTTCCAAGAGCCGGCTCCTCGGGATGGTCACCAAATGATTTACTAACTCGCTTTCAGGGAATACTGTGGATATTGCCATTTGGTCGACAGTGGAGCAAGGCCTTGCCATCACGGCCGGCAGCCTGGCGACCCTCAAGCCGCTAATCAAGGCAATGGGCCACCGTCTCGGTCTTACAAGCAACAACACCGCCTCGGGCAACTACAACCTTTCCTCATCACGCATGTCAAGATTAACGCCTAAGGCTAAGCTTCCGAGCGACGGCAGCACACGCGAGCAGGAGCTCTCCTACTTTGACCTGGAGGCCGATGGCCCCGAGCCCAAGAGCAGTGGTGGCGGATTCAAGTCCGCCCTCCCTGATGGTTTCACCACAAGGATGAACCGTGAGACCAAAGTCCGCACACAGCCGCGTTTGACCCCGGTCGGAGAGAACGAAAGCGAAGAAGAGTTGCATTCACCGCGATCATGGCGCAAGCCATCTCGAGCGGAGGAGACGGCACAGTAGACCCGGCCAAACGGGTAAGGGGGCTTGCTCATGCTTTGATTTGCCTGCCTCGTTGATATTGTCTGCGTAATCACTAGCAAAGGCGTTTGAGTTTGGATAGGACCACTTGTTTCCATGCGAGTAGATAATCTAATGATTTGACCTGAACATGACACTGTAGATCTCAATTTGGAAGGTACCTGTACGTCACAGACCCCTGGCAGCCCCCGTTAGAAAAATGGAACACGACTGGAGATTGTGGATGGCGATCCACATGTCAACGGGACCGAAGCCTCTCGCGTGAAACATCATGTTGCTAGTCCCAACTCATGATCCTCATTTCCTCGGACTAAAAACGGAAGATATTTCACTTATGAATCTTTTCAGACAGACATGCAGATATATTCACATCTAAATAAAAGTGGTCTACTACAGAGCGCCAAGAATAACATCCGCCGCCTTCTCGGCCACCATGTAAGTGGACATGGCAGTGAATGTGCCAGGGATGCGGGGGTACACCGAAGCGTCGACAACGCGAAGGCCCGCAGTACCACGGACCCGGAAGCTAGAGTCGAGGACGGCCAGTGGGTCGCTGTCGGCACCAATGGGGCAGGTGGAGGAGGCGTGGTGGCCCCAAGCCGTGTCCTTGACGTAGTCCTCAAGGTCTGCCTGGGCAGTGACATCCGCGCCAGGGAGGTTCTCGGTGATGGGAACTGCCTGACCAGCGAGGGCCTTACGCGCGAGATCGATGGCCTCCGTCATGGCCTGAACGTCCTTCGATGCATCACCACTGCCGGTGTCGAAGTAGTTGAAGGTAATATCAGGTACGTCAAGGGGATCGGCAGAGCGGAGCACAACGGTGCCGGCAGTGTTCCGCGGGTGGGCCTTGAGGATAGCCCAGGAGAACTGGTCATGATTGATGGTGGCGTTGACGGCGTAGCCGGGGAAGTATCCGCGGAAGTTCACAGGGCCACCAAAGACAAACACGTCAAAGTTCTCCTGCTCGGTGGTGCTGCTCTTGTAGAACATGGCCGCGGCTAGGCCGGAAGAGGAATAGATGCCGTGATCGCCATCCACGGGGGTATTCCAACGGTCCAGGCACGGGTCCTCGTCGGTGAAAAGGCTGAATGTGCACCCGTCGAAGGAAGTGAAGTTGGCAGGTGCTTGACCCTGGACAGTGATCTCATAGTGGTCCTGGAGGTTGGTGCCCACGCCCGGGAGATCAACAATGACCGGAATCTCGAAGCGCTCAAGCTCTTCGGCAGGGCCGATGCCGCTAAGCTTTAGCAACTGGGGCGTGTTGTACACGCCTCCAGCGACGATAACTTCGCGGGACGCCTCAACCCTGCCAGGCTTACCGGCGGAGCCATTGGACAAAGGACTCGCCTTGTAAAGGTGCTTGCCGTCGAGGAAGTCAACGCCAGTGGCGCGGGGGGGAACAGAGTCGTCAAAGTTGACCTTGGTCACGAAGGCGTTGGTGCGGACATCCAGAGGGTACTTCTTGGTGCCGTTGGAGTGCGTGGCATCGCGTACTGAGAGGATGAACTCACGGGGTCCGACGCGACTAGCCTCGCGAGAGGACAAGGGAATTTGGTAGTAACCGGGTTGCTGGTCACGAGCCAGGGTGTCGGCGTTGGCGTCGCCAGCAATGAGGTCGTTCATGGTGATCTCGGTGTTGGTGACATTGCTCAGGCCCACAGCACCGCCGCTCAGGAGGCTGAGGAGCATCTCGTCGCCGAGGGGAATGCTGAGAGGAGCGGTTTCCGTGCTGAGCCACCCGTCGTAGCCGTGTCCCTCAACACCGGCTGCCAGGTGCCTGTTCTCTTCAAGCTTGACAAAATACTTTCGCATATTCTCGGGCGACCAAGAGTCATCGCCGGTAAGAGACGCGATGTACTCAAAGTCGGACTGATGGGGATACACGGCGATCAAAGCGTTGTGGGCGGTGCAACCTCCAAGAGCCTGGGTTCGCGGGTAAAGAGTTCCCTTTTGGACCGCGTTCGCAGGCGGATTGAGGCCAGTGTACTCGCCATCCGGAGTGTCGTAAGTTGTCTTGAAGTCACGGGCCTGGCGAGCCTCATCGGCATAGTGGTGCACGAAGAAGTTCCAAGCGATCTCGGGATCCTCAGACGCATTGGCCGAGTAGGCAGGGACTGTATAGTTTGACGTGTTGTAGTCGTCGCCGGCCTCGATGAGGAGGGTCTTGTGACCGGCAAGGGCGAGGCGGGCGGCGAGAGGCCCACCGCCAGCGCCCGAGCCTACGACGACGTACTCGTAGCCTGAAAGCTCGACGGCGCTCGCGGCCGAGGCCGAGGCAGCCAACAGGCTCAAGGTCGGTGTGAACTTCATGTTGCGTCCGATGTAACGAAAGCTAGTGCTTCTATGAGTGAGGTGTTGACGTGGAGTAGGATTGAGAACAGCTTACACTAGGGTCGGTATGGTAAACGTCGCGAGTTGGTAGACAAGAAGGAGCGAAAGCGACGGCTGCCGATCGGAGGACAAGTCAAGCCTTCACAAAGACACAGAGACTCGGCCTTTAGTATTATGTCTCAATCCTTAGATACCACTGTGGATTCTGGCCGTTGTCTAAGCTGGAACTGTGCCCCTGACAGCAGGCCTTGTTGGAGACGCTCCCTCTCGGGCCTATGATGCCTCTTCTGTGCATTCCGAAAGCATAACGCGGCCTGCATTGCCACCGTTAACATAGCATGCGTCGTATGCTCGGAGATGAAATACCGTTGGCATTCAAGTCGGACGAATCGATGCATGCAGTAAGTCGATTTCGAGCGCTAGAAGAAGCACTGGACAGCGGCAAGCTCGGCAGATGTGGCGGCACTGCAGGTTCAACGTGATCAATTTCGTCTGCAGAACCCCTGAATGACTACAATATTACCGGAAATATTCCCCGGGTTGCTTGCATCAGTGGACAGGGTCAAGGGGCGGAAGCTAGGTCTTGGCCAGACCGCTGCCGTCTGGGGTTGCATCCCCTACCAATCCAGCAGCGCGACCGACGATCACTCGGCATTGCTTGCCCTCGGCTTCCTCCCGAATTGGCATTCCCTTCTCAAAACGCGTGTTTATGTTTTATCCTAGACTTTCATGTCCTCGTAGGAAGTAAATTGAGGGCGAAGACAACCACCGTCAATAAATAAGATACAGATGTTGAATGCGATAGAAAGCTGTCCGCATCAGCGACGATAGACATGGATGGGTGCTTGATCTGGACGTCAACATTCATGTTGCAGGACGTAACATGTCCCTTTAAGATTCTTCAACGCGATTTAAGCCACGCTATCAACCCGTCAGGCATATCTCCCTAGTGATGTGGCGTCGTACTTGAGCTGTGCTTCCTGATTTTCCCAGTGTAGCCAAATGATGGCCTTGTTTCGCTTATTCCGTAGCTTCTGTTGAACTTCTCATGACTAGTTATCTAGTATCTTCCGTAGACCTAGTCCTAGCCAGCTTCACTATGGACTCTGTTCTAGCTTCTTGTCTGCATCCGGATTACTGAGGTCGCCGTTGGCGGTTCCGGGCCCCCTTGTATGCTGCGCATCAATTTTGAGCGACCGTTTCACTCCGTTATCTGGTGTATTTTCGAAAGTTGTCTTTGCTGCTATAGCCAACCTGGCAAATGTGCGTGCCGTTGTCGATAACGGTTTTGATCTTGAAGAAGAAGGAGAGCTCTGTCTGGAGCCGTGTCAGGTTCGAGGCAACACGATTGTAGCACTTTTTGAGGTTGATGCCGTAGTTGTTCAAGTTTACCTTCTTTAAGATTTAGTTCATTCCTTGACGTCGCCGGCCTTGAAGTTAATCTAGAGGCCGCCGTCTTGGACTGATTCGGATGACAGTGTTATTCTCTAGGTGGTGTTGAAGCCGAGTCCACGTTACTCAAACATGAGGAAGGTTGAATAGAATAAGTCCGGAAGCGAGGGTAAGCTGCATCTCATTTCTCCTCCGATGTATAGGATTGTTAGAATAGTATAATATGATGTAGAATTTACTAGAAATTTCAATGTCAGGGCTGCAAGGGGTGAAGTTGAATGCGCTCGCCGTCGGCTGGCGTTTTCCAAAGATTCAGAGTTAGTGGTTTGCTTCGGTCGCATATGATTTGGTAACAAGGTTGGCGCGATACGACCTACTGGCAATTCCTAGGCCCCTCCTATCAACAAATGTCCTGGTGATCCTACATGTCAGCCAATGTTGGGTTCACGTCTGATGGTTGTCATACACGCTCTTGAAATTTTACGCGTCGTTGGAACTTCCACCTTCTTGAAATGAAGTTAGGAGTCGTTGGCATCAGGATGATCTGAGTTGGTGCCAACCCCGCAGGAGCAATCCCTATAGGTGACATGAGTACGAGGCTGCGGCTACGGTTATTTGCGCGGAGAGGCCCTTTCAAACTGTATATCAAGTTGAAAACATTTGCAAACCACCAGAGCCTGATTTTCATAACCTTGACCAGAGGACTCATCACCTTCTTCATACCCCGCAGCTTGGGAGTTAGGTACGTGTCAAGAGAAGTCTGTCTCGACATGACAAAGTCTCTAAGGTCTTGCAAGGATGAGTCAGCGCCCGTATCAAGAGAGTCTTCTGTCCAAGTTTCGGTATAGAGCAGCGTTGGATTCCATGTAGCCTCATTCAGAATGGCTGTTCCCCATCTCCCTGCGTCAGATCTCAGTCACTATGACGTTACCGTTCAATCTTGATGCGGCGTCCGCTGCTGTGGTTGGTACCCAGTGAATCCCAGGGGTACGTCGTGCTGCATGTCGGCTATAGCTCAAAGAGTGGTGCTCTCCCTTTCTTCTGAGAGCCAAGTTACTAGCCAAGAGATGTAAGACTGTTATACGTTGGCGGTAGTCTTATCAACGTCTGTGTCATTGCTGATCACGGCATATCCAAACCTGTTAAGCACGTTTTCAAAAGGACCTTCAAGCAGTGTATTAAACACGTGGGTTTCATTCTTGCGTTCTTGGTCGATTTGGTCCTGCTTCCAATCGATGACGAATAGAGAAGTCCTTTCCATGTCGAGGGCGCTGGCGCCAGCTACTATCTTGTCAGTGCATCGTGGTGAGGGCCTAGCGCACAATGACAAAGTAAGCTTGCCCGCGAGGCTGACAAGAAAATCAAGCACGGTACTGGCCTGGGAGCCGAGCGGTCGCCTTTGGCTGGCAGACAGGTTCGTCTTCCTTGAGCTCGTACAATGGTGCGTAGGTAGTTAGCATTATGTCTTGAGCAATATATTCTCAACGATGTCAGAGATAGGGCCTCAAAATGTTTTTGACAGGCACAACAATGTCCCAGCCTTTGATCCCGCAATTTTGTGTACAGGATTCCTATTTCACTTCGCTGCCTCCGTTGGGCCAACGAAATCTGTTGTTTGGCGATTCTTTGACTGTTCCGACAAAGTGTCATTCTTGACATGACCCGCAGAGAGCTTACCACTATTGAACCTTACCAGGTAGAGGGGGGTATTCTGGCTCCTAGGAGTCCAGTTGACCTGAGTGAGTCGTGGGTCTACGTAAACATCTCTAGTGAACCTGCACCACCCACTGAGATTGGGTTCCAAATGCTGAAGTATTGATGGGTCATCTTTGTGCGCCTGCTTAGCGCAAGTATTCATCATTTGTCTAGGGCAGCGATATTGACCAGCAACGAGATCCCTGAGGACGTGGGGAGTATGTTATAATAGAGCGAATGAACGGGTAATTCACTGATTCACAGCAGTGGTTTGGTCCCGTTTCCTGAGCTGCGACACATTCATGAGCTGTTGGACTGACAGTAGGACGAAACAATAGGAGCATCAGTGTGTTTAACTCACGAAGAAATTCGTCCCTCGGTCGGTGCTTGCGGAAGCCATTCCCTGAGTTGGATGTTCCTAAGTGTTATTTGAGGTAGTTTTGAGAAGGAAGATGACGGGAGTCCGAAGTTTCGGGATAATGGAAGTAACGGAAAGGGCTGTGGCTTTATATCAGGATCTAGCCAATTTTCCGGTTGACTGCCACTGTCAGGGGACGCCGACAGTATGAGGATGAAGAAGGAGGAGGGTGGCTGAAGCACAGAGACCTGGGTCAGATTCACAACTTGTCCTTCACTCGGAGCCAGTGACGCCTTTGACAGCCACCCCCAAAGCCCGCAACTATCGAACCTATCCACCATTTAACCCGGGGCTGGATCGACTATTGCAATATGATACACCATGGCAAGTCCATCAGGCGTGGCGCATGGTGATACCTATACCAAAAAGATGCCGTGCCATCATCTCAGTGGTAGTCTGGACTACCCCTGAAACTATTACGAGCGCCCCCTGGTGAGCTTGAGATGCCACCTGGCCGCTGGAACGCAATCGGAATTTCTTCGCCATTCAATGGTCGCTTCTTATGCTGGGTAAGAAACGTTGTGACGCGCGACACCCTGCACGAAAGGTCTCCGTTGCGTTCGAGGGTCTCCGCGGGAATACCGAGCTTCTGCCTGATATGACCACCTGGCTCAACTCTCGCTAGACTGCCACACTCCCCTGGGTCTTGACGCGGTGAGTGCAGAGATACCTGTGAATCAACTCTGAGGTACTTCAGCTTCAAACCTGCCGAGAATTAGATTTGGTGGTATTAAGGCGTGGCGAAGCCCTCACGTGGAAGAAAGTTATCCAGTGTCAAACACGAAAATGTGCACAAAATTTCCGTTTTGAGACTCCCTTGTCCCCCACCTTCTACGAAAAACCACGTACTCCGAAAAGCCGGCATCAACTCAATGCAACTCAGAGACCATCATAAACCACGTTACAGCCCTCCCGGTGTTTTGGGAGGCCGCCTGGTTTCTTGCCTTGAACTTGAGAACCACGAGCCTGTGGCGTTTGCCATCAGGACCGAATAAGTCCCCAGGCTCCATATTATAGACTTACGATTTGCCAGAAGATGGGGGCTATCAATCTCTCACGTACTTCCTGTAGTGAAACATGAATGGCTTGGATTTACTCTTCATTTTCACACCTCTCCTGCCGATTGCCGGCTGAATCTCTTACGCTTGACGACTGCTAGTCATATGACCTAGAGTCTACTTGATTATCTTAGTCAAACATGATGGTGCTGGCTTCAACCTTCTGGTTGTCAAGCGCTTCGACGTTCACGATGCGCCTATGGTGTTGATGTTGCGACCCAGAATTATGGACCGTGTGAACGAACCTTTCTAGTAACAATACGGCACTTGATTGATTGGATACTTCTGACTTCTAAACCTCTGCAGAACTTTGTACCACACTCTAGCTTACCTGACTACCCGAATAATCTGCCGTTTGTCGGGCCCCTCGACAGCCTGGACCGGGGCAGCGACATCACCATAATAATAGTACGGTCCGCTGAAGGACTTCCGAGTATTGTCCACTACACTACGTCGGAGCTAACGAGGTATATGGGATGGCTTCAGAGCTCAGCAGGTAGGCCACCCTGTACTTCTCTAGGTACTACGGAAAAATGTCCCTGTGCACTGGCTCCGAATATGTACCGAGCTTAGCATCATGCTATTAGCACAAAGTCATCAAGTATCTTAAAATACTTGCTAGCGACTCAAGCAGATCCGGGCTCCTTGCAGCAGACGCAGACGGACTCAGGTGTTTTGACGCAAAGGTAGCAACAGAGAAGCGACTCATGAGCACTGTGATCTGCTCCACACTCCAAGAGCATCCTTATTTCCTAGTACGGGAAAGAAGTTTTCACCGGGACTGCCAACGAAAACGGGTCAGTTCAGGATTATCGCCACGCAATTGATACTATGCTTGAAATGCTCAGAGAGTCGCTCCCTTATGTTGTATTGCTTGATAATGGACCGCAAATAAAATCTCTGTTTGCATTGCGAAGCGCAATGCAGGGTAGGACACGCCAATGCCCTGCCAAGCCATCATTGGTAAAAACGAGCGAGGGAGCTTGACACTCCTCTGACAGCATCGAGATACCGGTATTAGGCGTCCCGAGCCTGTTTTGGTTACATACGCTAGGAAGAAAATCATGGTGCCGTCGAGCAATACACTATGCCACACAAGAAAGGATTGATGGAAAATCTCTGGGTAGCACACACCTCTTCCTTCGTTCATCATACAATGTGCGCGTGATATGCACGGCAATTTAGTGTTTTTTTTGGAGCTCTTTGAGGTCGTAGCTCAGGTTAAGTGGATGGATGAGCTTCTTCTCATGATGCCTACAGTTACGGGATCCGGCCAGACGTTTACTTTCTCCGCCGCAAATAAACCCGAGCGTATTTATGTCTCCTGTGACTTGCAGAAATTTGACCGTATTAGGAAGGATCTCCAGTGTACCGGGGGCCTGGAATCCCTCAATCAGCTGAAGAGCGCCAGCCCGAAAGCCGAGAAGCCTTTCCGGGGTGGCAGTGAGATGCCATCAGTACAAAGATCTCAGCCAAGCGATTAGGTGTTTCACATCCTGTTATGAACCGCTTCTTTCCTATCGCACGATGGAGCTTTTACAACGCCAATAGGAGCATCGCCTCACGGCATGTCAACTAACGTGATTGTTACTGAGCTAGATTTCAGTGACGTCTTTAGAATCACAGGAAGTCGCGTCTTGGATATCGTCCATTACACGAAGCAGCACCTCCAGGAAGCGTAGGGTTGGATTGTCGAAAAGATTGTTTAGTAAATCCTTGGTTTACATCTTACCACTCTATCTGATAGTGAATCACTGGCATCAAGTCATTGATCGATTGGCGGACTACGATGTAATATCCGGCTCGGGGCTGTGGTGATGCAAATGTGGTGATTTTATGGACATTTAGCTTCCGAGCCTAACTCGATCTATCGATCCTCCGTTACTGATGCATTACTCCGAGACCGAAGGGCCATTCATATTTCTCCGTTACTCCGGAAAGACTCCTTCTTGGAATACCTGTAACTGCCTTCGTAAATAAGCTGGTCTGTTCTTGAAGATCTCGGATAGTGCTCCGTGGATTGCAGTCCTCCGAAATAAGGGAATCGCTAAATATCCGACGTCTGTGAAGAGGAGATCAATCAAAGTTCCATTGGGAACCACCCTGTTCTATCCAAAATCCGGGCCTGTGGGGAAATAGGCTTTCACAGCCCCAAGCCGTGGCGGGCCTACATCGTGTATCAGGTCGGGCATGCCACCCTCCGAGTGCGAGATTGCGAAAGACACGGAGAAGACGCCGGCAGGAACAACTTTGAAGTTATATAAAAGTAGAAAGATATCGGTATCTAAAGCCGGTAGACCTTGTCCCCTCATCACGACCAAGCTTGCAGCGCAAGCCTTTTCATCCTGCCCGTCTCCAAAAATTACACTTTCCGCAGTCCGACCTACTTTACATCGCAATTATGAAAGCCGGTCTTTTCTTACTTTCTTCCCTTCTGGGCCTTGCCCTCGGACAAAGCTGCCCTGATTCCGCGGTTGCCGATGGCTTCGCCAGCGTGGGAAGCGGCACCACTGGCGGCGGCAACGCCGCACCTGTCACCGTCACCAGCGCTACCGATTTGCGCGCCGCCGCCCGTGCTTCGGGTCGCCGTGTTATCGTCGTTAGGGGTACCATCGACACCAATGGCGTCGTTGAGGTATCCAGCGATAAGACCATCATCGGCCAAGACGCTCGCGCCACAATCGTCGGTGGCTTTCGCTTAGACCGCGTCAAGAACGTGATCATCAAGAACCTCAACGTCAAGGCCGGCGCCGCTGCCGATGCACTTGCTAGTACCTACTCCACCAACGTCTGGTTCGACCACCTCAATGTCTACGACGCTGCCGACGGCCTCCTCGACATCACATAGGAGTCCGACTACCAGACTGTCTCGTGGTGCAAATTCTGGTACAGCAACCCCAACGCCGACCATCGCCTCGCCAGCCTTCTCGGCTCAGGCGGTGGCACGCAGCCCAACGACGAAGGCAAGCTCCACGTCTCATACCACCACAACTGGTTTGCAGAAAACGTTGATCAGCGCATGCCTCGAGTCATGTATGGCGATGCTCACATCTACAACAACTACTACAGCTCCAAGGGCAACAGCTACTGTATCGGCACTGGCTCATACGGCTCCTCCCGCATCGAGAACAACTATTTCAAAGACGTCAAGAACCCCCACGAGTTCATGTACGATGTCTACGCTTACGCAAGCTCCACCGACAATATCTACGACAACGTTTCGGGCAACAGGCAGTCTGGAAGATTTGGTAGTGAGCACGCCGCTGGCCAGGAGAGCTTTACCTCCGGTCCGGTCAGTTTGCCTTACTCGGCCAAGTTGGATGCTGCCGCGAGCGTGCCTGCTCTTGTACAGAGGTGCGCCGGCCCCAGGGCAACGACACCTGGCAGCTCCGCGCCGGCCCCTGCCAGCCCCCCTTCCGCTAATACGCTTACCACTTCCACCACCAAGGCCCCTTCGACGCCAACCCAAGGAGGCGGCAGTGGCACCTGCGCTGCCCAGTGGGCCCAGTGCGGCGGCTCTGGTTTCTCTGGTCCCAAATGTTGTTCTCAGGGTTCCTGCAAGGTTGTCAACGAATATTACCACCAGTGCGCATAGGCTGGCCGATTGCTTTGCTTTCCAGGAAAACAGCCCAAGCTAGCGGGATCACCGCAACCATCTTTATTCTTTTCTTCGCTATATACTTTTGTGGGATGACCAGTATATATCTTCCATTGGACAAACTTACGCCCCTTATTTTACTGATAGCAGCCCCTTCCTATAAGGCGGACCTCGATTAGTTCTCTACTGTTTTGCACGCATACATCACAATGAACTGTTAGTGAGGGCTTCTTGACTAAATGAACTGTATCGTTGGCGCTCTGCTTCTTGTCTGCATTCCGTCGTCATCGTTCATATGTGCCCTAGTCCCGCGAAGGCCATAGATTAGAGCGCCTTGGGGTAGTACTGTTCCCGGAGCCGAGGAATCTGAGGCATTCTCTTCAGTTCTAGATGTTGTTGCTCGTGGAGCGGTGTCTTCTGATGGTTGGATATCGAAGTTGCTCACTGTGGCCATGGAAGTGTGGTTTTCGGTAGGGTTGTTTGCGGTGCTTGTGTGTCTTGCCTGGTTGAGTACATTGGAAGACATGGCCTGGCATACATCAAGATCAGATAATAGGGCTCATATGGACCATGAAGAGCCTAGGGTTAGGAATACACAAAGATCAGATGTTGGGTTGGCACTAGCCCGTAGGCGGAATACTCCCCTTGCGAGTATCCCGTTTTCCGCTGTACGGAATGGGCAGGCCTAGGGTTAAAACTCGCGCGCCACACCCCGCCACCCCAACTCCTCCAGTGCGGGTTAAAGGGGAAAATCTGGGGCGATTGTTGGGGTGGGTTTCTATCGGAAGGTGCTCTTGTGGCCATGTCGAGACAAGGTGTCAATTCTCCAATAACAGGTGCCGAGCTGGCTGAAGTACCATGGGCATCAGAATCAATTCGCGCGAGAATTATCGCTTTCCTATGCTTCGAGAAGTCTTCTTACTGTACATTATGCCACTGAAAGTCTATTCCAATGATGTCTTCTCGCTCTTCATCACATAGCCCGTGCCGCCATTGCTTGCTTCAAGTCTGACCTTGTGATCGCCTCAAGGCTACAGCATTGTTAAGGGTTCGGCACCAAAGTACAAACCTGTAGAACCAGACAGGTAGGAGACGAGACTTCTATAGAATTATCTTATAGCAATGAGCGATTGGTTGGCCGTTTTGTTTGGGAGGGGGGTGAAGCAATGGCCGCCTCTCTGAGGGACAATTTGCCCGTTGCTGGTGGTCATCGGTGGAGCTGAGGTACTGTACAGTGTGCAATTTGCCCAGGTATCCTGATCCTGTAGGCTGCAAACGCGTCATACAACTCGGGTCGATGCTCGCGAGTGAGCACGTGCTATGGCACCAAGAGTCAGCTCAGCACAGGATGGGCAGCCATGAGAGAAGGTCAGCTGAAAAGCGACAGCAACTTCAATCTGATTCCGTGGAATCACATGAGCTCATTTGCCATACGCGCGACATATTTTTGGTCAAGCTTCGATTCGCCTGAAGTCACCGCGAGTTGCGTTCAAAACAAGGTGGTCAGGAACAGTACTTGCCACTCATGGGACGACCACGAGCTACAGTCAAGACATGCCCATTCCGTTTGATCAATCAGGTAAAAATTGCTCAAATTGCGCTGGAACGAGAGGCACCTAGACAGAGAAGCAATGTTGGCGAAGTTCACGCGACCAGTTCCCCTGCACCTCACCAGTGCTCAAGCTTTCATGTGAGGTGAAGGATCGTAACTGAAGTTCTCGAGGCGATGTGATGAACAAGCACGCCCTCAAGATTGGAGACTAGTTCCGACCCGGCTACACTCAGTATTCCAAGCACGACTGGATTGTATGAGACCTGCATCGACCACCTGGGCTTACCATGATCTATGCAGCTGTGCTACTGCATGGCGGAGAACTCTCCAGTCGCTCCGACACGCAGGCGGACCCAGCAACAGGAGGGTCTGTTCTTTCACCCAGGACTTGCAAGTCCACTCGCACGTAAGATACACACAAGAGTCTTCAGAACATAACTACATAGATTCTACGAGAATTAAAGCGCGAAACGAATTTGCTGCGAGCACCCCGCAATCCACCATGGGGAAATACACACGATTCGGAAAACTGTACCAGCCTGACAGAATCTGGTGCAGCTTTCCGACGAGTTTCCCGCCAACGGGACACATCGCTCCCGACGCTTGGCCAGATTAGGCCAATGTCAATTTGGTGGGTCGACCTCAACCCCAGGTTCTCCGTTGTGGAGAGACGAGGAAATGGCCCAACACCGTGAATGCGGCTGTCACGTCTCGCAGAAAGTCTGCATTGATCGGAATAATCTGTCAGCTAGACTGATGTCAAGTGGCGGGGTAATGGACTCAAGCACCGAGCAAATCCCCTTTTGGCGAAGGGCCTTGCCCAGTTCGCGCCTGGAACAGCACGAACAAGCGCCCAAGTATCTTCGGTGGCGCTCTCCGCTATGTTGGAAAAGGGTCTGCTGTCCGTGGAGATATTTGCGGGAGAGGTCAAATACTTAATATATAAGACCCGCCCTGAATCCACCAGAAACCGGGTCTATCACAGCACCATCTTCTTCATCTTAACAGCCCCTCGAGAAAACCCAAGCACCTCAAGGTCGTGCCCGCCCTGAATACTCAGCATCACAATGGAGAAAGTAGGCGTCGAGGCCTTGGAGCAGGCGGAGGTGACGGCGCTTGCGCATGCCGCCGAGAAGACGACCCTGACCGACAAAGTCCTCAACCAGGCCGCACTCGAAGGCACTGCTGACGACCATGATCTCACGATTCCCGAAGCCCTTCGCGTCTACTCCAAGGCGGTCGGTTGGGCACTCGTATCAGCAACCTGCGTGATCATGGAGGGCTACGACACCAACCTTTTGTCCAACTTCTTTGCCTACCGTAAGCTCCTCGACCTTTATAGTGTGTTACCACGCTGACAAGTCTCCTACAGCCTCGTTCCTGATCAAATACGGCCGATACGTTGGAGTTACCCCCCAGAGTCCGACGGGGTACCAGTTGACCCCTGCGTGGCAGGCTGGTCTTTCACAGGGCGCCAGTGTCGGCTCAATCATGGGCTGCCTCCTGAGCGGTTATCTCGTGTCCAAGTACGGCTCTCGTCGTGTCCAGATGGGCGCCCTCGTGGCCCTGACCGCCTTCATCTTCCCCGTCTTCTTCGCGCCGAACCTCACCACCCTGGTCATTGGCGAAATTCTCTGCGGAGTCCCCTGGGGCATTCTCGCCACGACATCTCCCGCCTACGCCTCTGAGGTTCTGCCTACTGCTTTGCGAACGTACATGACGTCGTACACCAACATGTGCTTCATCATCGGCCAGCTGATTTCCGCTGGTATTCTCAAAGGCTTGGCCTCCCGTGTGGACCAGTGGGGCTACAGAATCCCTTTCGCTCTCCAGTGGATCTGGCCGGTGTTCCTTATCCCCCTCATTTACATCTCGCCCGAGTCTCCCTGGTACTTGGTCCGCATGGGAAGATTGGAGGAGGCTGAGGCATCCCTTCGACGACTCCAATCCGCCAAAGCAACCAACGTCGACCCGCGAAAGACGCTTTCCATGATTGTTTACACCAACAACCTCGAACAGCAGCTAAGCATCGGCACTAGCTACTGGGACTGTTTCAAGGGAACCGAACTTCGCCGCACGGAAATCGCATGTGTTGTCTTTGCCGGCCAGATTCTTTGCGGAATCGCATTCGCATACAACAGCTCCTATTTCTTTTCGCAAATGGGCCTGGGCACCAGCACCACCTATTCCCTTGCTCTCGGCGGCACTGGTTTGGCTCTTGTTGGTTGCTTGATCAACTGGTTCGTCCTGATGCCCCGCCTTGGTCGTCGTACAATCTACGTCTGGGGAATGGCTGGTATGTGCTTTGTTCTCGCTTTGATCGGTGTTCTCAACGTGTGGACGTCCAACCCCTCTGTGGCCATGGCTCAAGCCTGCCTTACAATGCTCTGGACCTTCATTTTCCAACTGTCTGCTGGCCAGCTCGGCTGGGCCCTTCCCGCAGAGGTGGGCTCCACACGACTCCGACAAAAGACAATCTGCCTGGCCCGCGACTCGTCAAACATCATGGGCACCATCGGTGGTGTTCTCCAGCAATACTTCATGAATCCCCAGGCATGGAACCTCAAGGGATACACTGGATTCTTCTGGGCCGGCACTTGCTTTGGCGTATTTGTCTGGAGTTACTTCCGACTGCCAGAGACCTGGAACAGGTCGTACCACGAACTCGATGTTTTGTTCGCCAAGCGGATTCCGGCAAGACAGTTTGCCAGCACCCATGTCGACCCGTTCGACCAGCAGGACATATCCGAGATGACGGGAAAGCAGGATGGTGCTGGTACCAAAGGTGGCATCTAAGCTTTCTAGAGAGTTTTGATATCATCTCTTCGTCAGCTGGTGTGTATCCGGTGTGTCGTTGTTACCACAGCAGTGTTCTCAATTTTGGGCAACGTGTCGGATAGTTCATTTTGCGCGAAGGTTACGAATCATCACTGCCCTCGAGTCCGTTATATGTAGATTGATCTAGATAGAGTTCATGAATTTACTTGATCAATGAAATTACAATTTGCCCAATTGAGTCTTACCAACAGGCCCTTGAGAACCGCCGGTAGTTAGATTACGTGATGAGGCGGTTATTACCGAGGTTCTCAAATATGACATGGAACTGGCCGGGTGGCACGGCTGACGATGGAGCTTTTTCAGGAGATTCAAGGCTGAGCTTGGGCGTACTAGTCTGCGATGCCATTAGTGAGATTATGGATGCTGCGAGGTCATATGTTGATGTATGACGAGCGTTATTCAACTTAAACAAAGTATGGGCTTCGTATTCATTAGTCCCCACCACGGCGCTGGCCTCTCACAGGGGACCGCGAGGATAACTGGGAAGACTGAGGGGTTGAACAGACGAACCCTAGCATTATACAAGTCGCCAATAGCAACTCAGAAGTACTTGTCCAGACACTTGTTAGGTCGTACAGATCTGATTGCCTTCGACATGTAGAATCATGCTGACACGAAGATCTGCCCATGCCACACCTAGACCCAGAGCGAGCGAGTGAACGTAACGGGCCACGTGAGGATCCAGTCCTACTTGCCGGGAAGTTTCTTGCTACGCGAGTGACCATACGCATCGGGAGCGAGATCGCTTTGTCACGTCACGACCCACGATCTGGGGATTAATCCCAGCCAGCCATTTAGCATTTAGGCTCAGATTGCGTCTTTATTTTGGTAGTCTGCATTGCGCATAGCGCCCCCCGGAATCGAAACCCGACCCCGCCAGGAACAAGATTCCACAAAATTCTACACGCCAAACTCATACAGGCGAGTGAATTACAAAGCATTTATGATTCTTTCTCAATCAATCTGATGCTTTCCAATTACGCAATGACAATCGCGCGACGTATATTGCGTGATGATCCTGTCCCAACATTCCGGACTTTGAAGGCCTGCATCCGTTGTAGAAAGGTACAAGTACCGCACAGGGGGCACACATATTCTGATTACCAAGTTCCCGCCATATTCACCGACCATCACAATGAGCACATCCACGTCTCGTCTCTTTGAGCCTGTCAGGCTCGGGGCCGTCGACCTGAAGCACAGAATCGTCCTCGCACCTCTGACGAGATTCCGCAACGACGACGAGCATGTCGCCCTCCCCTTCATGCAGCGTTACTACGCCGAGCGCGCCTCGACTCCGGGAACGCTAGTCATCTCCGAGGCCACTGGCATCGCTCAGAACCAGGAGGGCCAGCGATATCTCCCCAGCTTTGTCACCGACGCGCAGGCCACCGCCTGGAAAGAAATCATCGCGGCCGTCCACGAGAAGGGCTCCTTCTGGTTCCAGCAGCTCTGGGACCAGGGCCGCGCCGCCGACGAGGCCTACATCGCCGAGCGCGGCGGCCAGTACCGCTCCAGCAGCGCCTCCCCGCTCGACGGCAGGGACAAGGCCCCAGCGGAGATGAGCGAGGAGGACATCCAGCAGGTCATCCAAGACTACGTCGCGACCGCCAAGCGCGTCATAGCCGCCGGCGGCGACGGCGTTGAGATTCACGGCGCCCATGGCTACCTGATTGACCAGTTCCTCTCAGACAAGGTCAACAAGCGAACGGACAAGTGGGGAGGGTCCATTGAGAACCGGGCCCGTCTCGCCGTCGAGGTCGTCAGGGCCGTTTCCGAAGCCATCGGCGCCCAGCACGTCGGCATTCGCCTGTCGCCGTACGCCAGCTTTCAGGGCGCCATCAAGTCCGACACTAAGGACCTCAACCTGCACCTTATCAACCAACTCAAGGCCCTCGATGAGCCTATTGCCTACCTCTCGCTCGTGGAGGCCGTCGGCGATCCGGCCACATTCTTCAATAGTCCGGCCGACGACACCAAGACTCTCGATTTCATCCTAGAGGCCTGGGACAACCGGTCTCCCGTCATCGTAGCTGGCGGCTACACCCCCGAGACGGCTCAGCAGGCCGCCGACGTACACTACAGCAAGTGGAACGTGCTTGTTGCCTTTGGCCGCCACTTCCTCGCTAACCCCGACCTGGTCTTCCGCATCGAGAACGGGATCGAGCTGAACAAGTACAACAGGAATACCTTTTACCTGAACAAGACGGAGCAAGGGTACAACGACTACCCCTTCAGCCCTGAGTTTCTCAAAGCGTCGGCATGAGCCTGGCTGGGTGAAGCCTGATGAGCGTTTTGGATTTATTTAGCGTTCCTAGCTGTTCTAGATGAATCAATTCATGCCTTTTCCCTGGCTCGACTCCGCCGATGTATGCCCTTGACACGTGTGGAAAGGTTTCATTACCCGGCCAAGGAAACAACCAAGATATGTTGTGGTCAGCTTGGCGCTATGGGTAGTGGGCAGTCATCCAACTTATCATCAACCTTGATGAGCTCTTCTCGTCGAGCGGCATGAAGGCATCCTCTGCGGAGAGGCAGGAACTCGATGTTCCCTATGCATACACCTACAAGTTGTCTATCCATCTAATGCAGGCCGCACTGTTTAGAGATCTCCTCACTTGTTGAGGCCAATGCCTAGCTTCATGTCATCCTTGGGTCGAGACCTACACAACACCATGTCCAGCAACAGCTCACCCAATCCTGTCAAGTATCATGACACATTGGCTGCCATGCCTAATCGCCGGCCAGGACGGACTACTTGACGCCTGGCTTATCGGATGTCCCGCGAGATTGAAATAACACGCTGAGTCCATTCTCTTTTTCTTTGCCATGTGCCATGATGATACCCCCCCTTGTGGGTCTTCAAATACCTCTCCGCGGCCTTTCCTCGTCTATAGCGCATTTCATGTCGGCACGCGTCAGTACATAGCCGCGATGGCTGAGATCTGACAGCCTATTGTCTTCTTCCGGGAATGTCCCTGTTCACGGCTGCCCTGGTGTCGTGATGTGGCCGCGGCAACACAGTTCCCCGACATGGTTGAGTTTTGCTGACGTCGGCAGCGGCTGCCAGTCTAGCAGCAAGATCTTTCTTTACTTGCCTATTTCAGTGTACAGACTAAGGATATTGTCTCATTTTTCTGGAGATTTCATTTGCCTGCGGCTTACTGATCTTGATGAATTATCTTTTGAGAACAGCCTCTGTAGAGTCATTCATTGAGTGTGCAGTTATCGTCGAATACAAAATAACAATAGTATAACAGAGGTATGTTCATGCCACGACTCGCTGTCCTTCGTTCCCTTCTGCTGCCCGTTTTCTCATCTCATTGGGGTTTGCCCTCGCCCTGGAGATGGGTTCCCGTCGCTGAACATCAGGCGTTGCCTGTTGCGAGAGGCGATAGTTCACCCCCGGATTGTCGACTGCTATTTGTGAAGTGGAAACATTGGTTTCAGTCCGCGGTAACGATCCAAAACGACTCGCATATCGATCTTGTGACATTTGGCGAAGTGATTCGTCCGTCATCGAACCGATCAGTTGCGCCGACCTGCCCTTCGACAACGCCTTTTTGACATCGAAAATATCGGCAAGGGTTGTGACCACGACTTGGTCGCTATCGCCTTCGGCAACAACCTCGCCAATCGTGTGTATCTTCTGTCGAGTGACCTCGCCGGAAGCAAGTTTGCAGACCTCTAGACATTGCCTCGAAGCCCTGATGTCCTGTTCGAGTTGATTCCTCTCACGATCGCTTTCAGATCTGCCGTCTGATTCCAGGCGGTCTAAACGCTCCCGTAGACGACCGATGTGTTCTGCAAAGGTATCGCGATTGTCGCCCAGGATCTTGCGCGTTTCCCGGTATGCTTCGAAAAACTCAGGCTCAGTTGTGGCAGGATCTAGCGGGGGTGTCTGAAGATTCGACCGTCGATCTCGATCAACCAGAGAGTCAAGATAAGATTGAGCGTCCTCGCAGATGCGAAGACAGTGAGCGGTCACTGCTCGCTCGTCCTTCAGGTCGATGTCGGAGGTGCTTTGAGCTTCAGGATTGAACAGTGCCATCTTGTCGTCAATGCGTTGCAGATGCATCTTGAGCTCGTACGAAGTGTCTTGAACCATCTCGCCATACCGCTCAAGAACATCCTGGGTGGCCTTGGACATCTGTCTATAGCGAGAACTCAGTCAGTCACACCCCCATCGCGCTGTTAACCTCCACCGCGCTGGAAAGGATGACCTACAATGTAATGGTACCTAGTCCGACTGAAATGGTCGACTTGTATCCCGAAAGAGTGTCCATGAATTCGTTGATATCGCCCTTCATGAACTCCATTTTCGTCCAGTCTCGAAATCCCATGTTCGATTTCCCGCTAAAATCTTTCATAGCAATTTCCAAATCGTGGCATAATTGACGGCAACGGTCGACGGGCCCTTCCAGAAGTGCTAGCATTGATGCCTCCACGTGCGCCACTTCCTTCAGCGTGTCTAAAACAGCTATGAGATCAGCAAGCTGCTCCGCGAGCCTTCGTAGGGTCCTGTCACGGTCCTTAAAGCGCTGTACAGTGTCCTTCAGGGACCTGGTCGTCACGATTGCGGCTGTGACGACGCCGGCAATGGAGGCGGAGATGCTCAGAGGGTCGGCCATATGGAACGTAAAGAATGGGGTCGATAATGCTGCTCAAGAGGTCTACCGGATGCGATGATGGGCGGTGATATCTGATATACTCACCAGCGGCCCTCGTTATGGCCGGTGCTGGGTTTTCTGCTCAGCTTGCCGCGCGGGTACGTGTTGAAGAAGCCTCTGATTGGAATGCATCTTGGCGTTCGTGGGTGAGATTCGTCGTTTCCCCTCACCCTGAGGCCCAATCAGCTGATCAGAGGTTCGTGCGGGCCATGGGCTTATGCTGTTGGTCACAGTCGGTCTGTCGAGCGGCCGTAATTGGTCAAGCGACACCAGGCTCAGGCGCTAGTGGTCCAGTAGCCAATCTCATGGCGACTCTCGCCAATACCGCACACGACGACGACGTGGAAGGCCTCAATATGCTGCCCTATAGTCCGAAGGCCGCGACTGTTTGTCAATTGATTGTACGAGGACCTGTCCTGTCATTTGCTGCTGATAAGGCATGTGGAATGGCCCGTCTTGAAATGCCGACCAAGCGGCCAACGGCGATAGCCTCGTCGCCGTGGTCGGCGAAGCAGGCTCAGGTAGCCTGGAAGTGACAGCCCTGTGTCAGCGATGAGGTTGACAGGCTGCTAGTCAAGTGGGATGCTATTCATGTTGGTTCGAAAAGACATAAGAAGAAACTGTCGAACGGTGGTATATGAGGTAATGGAACGACACAAGTCGCCTAGGCTAGCAATGTGCGTCTATCACTAGGGGGGACGGGATCACGAAGTACCAGTCAACGTGCGAAAGTTGGTCGCTATGTTGGTCTAACATCTTGAAAAGTGAGGCATTGTAGGGATCGCTATGGCCTGGACGCAGCTATGTATTGCGCAACCGAGCAAGAGCAGTATCAGCCGAGCTGAAAACTTGTCAAAAGTCCAAATGCCTCAGCCACCCCCGAATCCGATCTCTGCAACCAGGTACTCAAGCTATCCCGCACTCAGACCCCGCGTTAGTCTTTTGCATCTCTCCGCCAAGTTCTCCCTGACGAGGCAGCGATCACCGCCCTCGCCCGTGCGCAGACACCCGTGGCCATCTCCGTCAACATGCCGATGTAGATGCCCGAGAGAGACCAGAAAAAGCCTTGGAAGAAGAAGGACCACTCCGACGTAATGAAGACGTAGCTTGTCGACAAGCCCCAGCCAACCAGACTCGCCACGACATACGAGCCCATCAAGCCTGGCCACCCGGCCTGCGCCTCGATGGAAGCAAGCAGTAGGGCCGTGAAATGGATGAGGACAAGGACGAATAACAAGCTTGCCATCGGGTTGTAATACGCGGGGGCCCAGGCGCTGTAGCCGATGGCACCCATGACAATCCATAACATGACAGCGACGGCGAGGCAGATCATGAAGGAGCTGGGGTGGAAGACCGGAGGCTTACTTTGGGACCAATTTTGAGGTAGATCTCTAGCCATTGAGATGAGGGACTGGTAGGCGATCCAAGATCACCTTAGTGGATGTTGGGCGAGTTGAATGACTAGAAGGCTTTTTGTTTTCGGGGGGTTTCGGGGTTTCGGTGTCTGATAATGTTGATCCTTGCGATTAGAATGACTCTCGCCAGTGCTGGAGAAACGGTAGAGGTCCTTTTCTACTAACCGTGGATAAAAAGGAGGAAGCGGTGTCTTTAAATAGGAAAGGTACGTATGGAGCTCTACCCGAATCAGATGGTGGAGTAGCTCTTTTCCTCTTGGCACACCATCGGGAATGGCCTGGCCTCCAGTGATGTCCTGCTTATGTGTATCTTTGAGGCCCTCCATGCCACGTATATGTTCCCTTGGTGGCTGGGTGGAAGCTAGTATCTAGCAACTACAGCCGCAATGATTGCACAATGAGACGGTCGACATATCGCAACCAACCCAAGGGCTTACAATCGCTGTCTCTTGTGCATTTCTCCCAGTAGCCCTAGCCGTCTTGGTGAGCAGTCCAGCACCACGGGCCGTTCACATTGCAACAGGAACGAAAGCAGTAGCCTTATTTGCTACACCCAAGGGCTTGAGCCCACCAACAAGCGCGCTTTGAAAGCACGCTCTTTGGCTTGTGTTCGTTTGGGCTGGCATTGAAGGAACAAGAGCGAAGGTCTTCGCCAGTGAAATTCTGATACTGATGCATGCTGATCGACTCGCGGCAGCAGGGATACTTCGAATGATCTTCTCACTGAGGGAATTCGAGGACTCCTAGCTCGCCGCATTCCTCCCCGGTGCTAGCTGGGACAGAAGCTGTGAAGATAGTGGCTAATTGAGCAAGGTCTAGGATGATGTAGATTTCATCTTGCTATGATATAGGAAGAAACGCTGCTGGAGTCATTGGCCACTGAGATTTCATCAAGATGACGAATTAAAGACACCGGTCATGGGATCATCAGAAAAGGAGAAGGCCGTTGTCCTAACTCTAAACCCCGCTTGTTGTTCAGTCTAGGCCGAGGGCATAAGACAATGACCTTGGTAGGGTGTTCCCTGTCAGAAGCTGCCGAGCTCGCCGTGCCTGAGCTTGGAATAACCGGCACTAGAATATAGGCTCATCTCCTTCTTCTAAGGACTCGTCCTCCCCCATTCAACCTCAGCGGACAGTAGCTCCGCCTGCCTCTATACCTCAGCCAACCCTGAAAGCCCACCAACATAATCCCTCTCCAGTAGCGCGCGCTTGACAAACTCACAGCCGTCTGTCCTGAAGGCATTGAGCACTAGGGGCTAATACCAATTTCCTTTGCAGAGACCCTTTCAACTCACTTGTTTCTACCACAGGTCTTCCCAGTCACAATTATCTTACGCTCGGAACCCATTGCTACCGATTTTCCCGGCCTCTATGCTTACGACGTTGCCAGCGAGATTATTTCTAGCCGGCAATCGAACCCGGAAACAGATCTAGACCTCGGCACCCTTGACGACATGGAATCACTCTTTTATATACTCGGCTCGAGCGCAAGCAACTAGTGCGACATATATCCCCTTTCAAAGATGGAAATGATAGATGTCGCCGTCGCCGAAGCATGAAGTCAGGCCATTAGAGATAGGTCGCTCCCAACCAGCCTACCCGCTCGATAAGAAGACACATGCAGTGCCAAGACGCCTTAGACTAGGCCATCAGCGCGAAGATTCCCATATATACCGTCAGGATAGCTACAGGGTTCGGGATAGCCATCATCATATTAATACTATTTATCACCGCATACTTAAGGACACTAACTATTATTGTCAGCGTCCCCTACGTAGGGGACGTTTAATTTTATATAGGAGATTCCTTGACGCTAGCAAGACATGGGGTAGGGGACGTTTCTTCTTAGAGGTAGGGGACGTTTCGGAGTTCTCTACCACAAGAGCTCTCAGAAGTCTAAGACTCCGGTATATAGTAATTCTACTCTAGCTAATTTTAATAATATTTTTAGTTTTCCGTGAAATATATTTAATCGCGAGAAATATATTAATAAAGTTTATCATAATATTTAGCTAGGCTAGTCTAAGCTTAAGCTTTAGTCCGACTACTAAATAAATTAACTAACTAGTAGAAGCTATCTTATTTAGTTATCTAGTTAAGGGAAGTAGCCCGNGAGAAATATATTAATAAAGTTTATCATAATATTTAGCTAGGCTAGTCTAAGCTTAAGCTTTAGTCCGACTACTAAATAAATTAACTAACTAGTAGAAGCTATCTTATTTAGTTATCTAGTTAAGGGAAGTAGCCCGTAGGTAATAACGTCGTCTAGGAGTATCCGGGAGCTAAAGAGTCTATTACCGTAGCTATATTCTTTTCTTAGACCTATCTACTTTCTATTATTTAAAGAAGAGAAGTACTATAGAGTACTTTAAGGTACTTAAAGAGTTCCGGCTCTTAGTATGCTAAACTTATTATTTCTATTTAATATAAAAGAGGTTATATATATATTATTTAACGTCGCTATACTAGCTTAATAAAAGGACTATCGATAAAATTCTAACCTAGGCTAAAGAGCTAGATATTATATATAACGATAAAGAACTCTAAGTACTACCGAGACTAGACGAGGAGGGCGATCTAATATAGGCGCTTAGTCTACCGAAATAGGGCGGACTTCGCTATACGTTCTAAGACGACTATATATTCGTCGTAGCCATAACTCAGAAGATATACGAGTACTTAAAGATGGCTTACGGATAGGACTAAAAACTTAGACCTAGCCATCAGAAGAGTAGTCTACCAAAAGAAAGCATACTATAGAGGGATAGGGTCTACTACTAGCGCTTCTTTACGAGTAGACTACGAAGCGACTACTTCGAGGTTACTAAGGGTCATAACCTAGAAAGGGAACGTATAGGTAGACTAGTTAGAGAAGCGCGCTTCGACGACGTTACTACTTTATTTAGTAGGAAGGCGCGCGATATCTAGGAGAAAGTATCGGAAAATATTAATAATCCTAATACTTTTTTAGTACTAAATCCATAGCTAAATAGGCTCAGGGTAGCGATATATCTTAAGGACTTTAGTACTAAAAAGGACTTTCTCTAGGGACTACTATTACTAGAATATAATAGTAGTAGCCTAAGCCTAATAAGGTATAATAATACGGAGCTTATACTTATCTATACGGCATTTAACTATATAAAGAATAAGGCTAAGATCTATATAAGGCCTAAAGTAATATCTTAGAATACTCTCTTTAAGGTAAACTAGAAGGAAATAGCGATAGAGAGGACGAGGCCATTCTACTTTTACCAGAAGCCGGTAATAGAGAAGAGATATACGTATATATATTTCTAACTACTAGCATATATCGTACAGGTTATAACGATCGAGAAGGAAGAGGAATAACTACTATTCCGTCTTATAATTAGGTAAGAGAAAGCTTTCAATACTATAATAAACGACATAGACTTAGTTAGTAAGGTATAAAAGTAAGCCGATAGTAATATAGAGGCTCTAGCTATTACGGTACTACTTATAGCACTAGAGGAGGATATTATAGAGCTCTTCTTATTAGTACTCGACTACTATACTAAGTTAACGGAGTATAAGAGCATACTAGTTAGCTTTCTTATAGTTCTTAGTATTAGGGCGGACTATAGATAGGAAGATTTCAGTAGCTTCACGCCTAAGCTATCGGCTATTACGATAATAGCCCGGTTATTCGTCGTCAAGCGGGCTATAGATAAGTAGACGGCTACTATCGAGGTATAAGAGAAACGAGGTATAACGAAGAAGGAGGCAGAGGAAGATAGCCCAAGCTATTTTACTTTAGTATCTAATATAACTCGACGCTTTCTTATAATAGGCAGTAAAGGCATATAGATAACGCCGATATAGTTTATTTTCCGACTCCGTAACTTCGGCATAGGGGCTTATAATAACACGGCAGCGCAGGGCTCCGTCAGCTAGGATTAGGAGGATATTATATTTAAAGGTAGTCATATTAATCTTATAGACATCTAGGGGATACTCTAGGCAGCGATAGGTAAGGCGGAAATATTACTCTTTAGGGAGCTACTCTTCTATCATAGCTTTATAGAGCAGATACTAGACAAGCTCGGTCTACTAGCGATACTATAGGACGATATTAGCGACGACGTAATAAATACGACGATTAGTATTTCTCCTATTAATACTCTATTTTAGGTAGATAGCAGGGCGAGTAAGGACTAGCTTTTCCAAAAGGTCTAGCGCGACGAGGGGATATATCAATAGTTTTTCCTATACGCCGACGCTAATACCGATACTAACGCTAGGTAGCTCGAGCCCGCTATAAAGGAGGTATACCATTACGGATAGAGAGTCGACCTACTACTCTAGCTCTTATTATTTATTATCTATCTCAGCTATAGGTAAGCGGCTCGCGTACTAGAGGTACTTACTATATAGCTTAGGAATATAGTAGACGGTAGGTTATAAAACGTACTTTTCGATCGAGGCTTACTTATAATCGTAACTAGGATTTATAAGGGGTACTTATAGTTAGAGAAGGAGAAGGTTATCCACTAGTTTATCCCGCGGGAGGTTAGTATACTACTTATCTACTACGTCTAGCTCATTCTACCGTTCTAGGAGAGTCTATTTATAAATAGTAGTATTACGGAAGGCTTCCCTACGACGTTATAGGGTCTCTATATCTCGGTTAACCTATTCGAGTACGATACCGGGTATAAGAGTAGTAGCGAGAGTAGCGACGCGGAGACCGCGTTAGACTAGCAGCCTAGTATCGCCTAGAGTAGCTAGTCATTAGGTCCCGGGCCCTACTAGATACTAGATAGAATAGTAAGGATACTCTAGAAGTATAGTATAGTAGGGTATAGTAAGATAATTAATATTAGTAACTAGAGATATATTTCTACAGCGCTAGCTAGGTAGTACTTCTAAGGGCCTAACTGTTATTGTCAGCGTCCCCTACGTAGGGGACGTTTAATTTTATATAGGAGATTCCTTAACGCTAGCAAGACATAGGGTAGGGGACGTTTCTTCTTAGAGGTAGGGGACGTTTCGGAGTTCTCTACCATAAGAGCTCTCAGAAGTCTAAGACTCCGGTATATAGTAATTCTACTCCAGCCAATTTCAATAATATTTTTAGTTTTCCGTAAAATATATTCAATCGCGAGAAATATATTAATAAAGTTTATCATAATATTCAGCTAGGCTAGTCTAAGCTCAAGCTTCAGTCCGACCACCAAATAAATTAACTAACTAGCAGAAGCCATCTTATTTAGTCATCCAGTCAGGGGAAGTAGCCCGTAGGCAATAACGTCGTCCAGGAGTATCCGGGAGCTAAAGAGTCTATTACCATAGCTATATTCTTTTCTTAGACCTGTCCGCTTTCTATCATTTAAAGAAGAGAAGCACTATAGAGTACTTTAAGGTACTTAAAGAGTTCCGGCTCTTGGTATACCGAACTTATTATTTCTATTTAACACGAAAGAGGTTACGTACGCATTATTCGACGTCGCCACACCAGCTTAACAAAAGGACTATCGATAAAATTCTAACCTGGGCTAAAGAGCTAGATATTATACACGACGATAAAGAACTCCAAGCACTACCGAGACCAGACAAGGAGGGCGATCCAATACAGGCGCTTAGTCTACCGAAACAGGGCGGACTTCGCTATACGTTCCAAGACGACTATATATTCGTCATAGCCGCGACTCGGAAGATACGCGAGCACTTAAAGACGGCTCACGGATAGGACTAAAAACTTGGACCCGGCCATCGGAAGAGTAGTCTACCGAAAGAAAGCGTGCCGTGGAGGGATAGGGTCTACTACCAGCGCTTCTTCACGAGCAGACTACGAAGCGACTACTTCGAGGTTACTAAGGGTCATAACCTAGAAAGGGAACGTATAGGTAGACTAATTAGAGAAGCGCGCTTCGACGACGTTACCACTTTATTTAGCGGGAAGGCGCGCGATATCTAGGAGAAAGCATCGGAAAATATCGACAATCCCGACGCTTTTTTAGCACCGAATCCATAGCTAAACAGGCTTAGGGCAGCGATATATCTTAAGGACTTTAGTACCAAAAAGGACTTTCTCCAGGGACTACTATCACTAGAATACGATAATAGCAGCCCGAGCCCGACGAGGTACGATAATACAGAGCTCATACTCATCTATACGGCATTTAACCGCGTAAAGAATAAGGCCAAGATCTATATAAGGCCTAAAGTAATGTCTTAGAACGCTCTCTTTGAGGTAAACCGGAAGGAAATGGCGACAGAGAGGACGAGGCCGTTCCACTTTCACCAGAAGCCGGCAACGGAGAAGAGATATATACACGTATATTTCCAACTACTAGCATACATCATACGGGTCATAACGATCGAGAAGGAGGAGGAATAACCGCTATTCCGTCTCACGATTAGGCAAGAGAAAGCTTTCAACGCCATAATAAACGACGCAGACTTGGTCAGCGAGGTACGAAAGCAAGCCGATAGTAATATAGAGGCTCCGGCTATTACGGCACTACTTATAGCGCTAGAGGAGGATATCATAGAGCTCTTCTTATCAGTACTCGACCACTACACCAAGTCAACGGAGTATAAGAGCATACTAGTCAGCTTTCTCATAGTTCTTAGCATCAGGGCGGACCACGGATAGGAAGATTTCAGCAGCTTCACGCCCAAGCTATCGGCTATTACGACGATGGCCCAGTTATTCGTCGTCNTACTAGTCAGCTTTCTCATAGTTCTTAGCATCAGGGCGGACCACGGATAGGAAGATTTCAGCAGCTTCACGCCCAAGCTATCGGCTATTACGACGATGGCCCAGTTATTCGTCGTCAAGCGGGCCGTGGACGAGCGGATAGCTACTATCGAGGTACAAGAGAAACGAGGCATAACGAAGAAGGAGGTAGAGGAAGATAGCCCGAGCTATTTTACTTTAGTATCTAATATAACTCGACGCTTTCTTATAATAGGCAGCAAAGGCACGTAAACGACGCCGATATAGTTTATTTTCCGACTCCGCAACTTCGGCATAGGGGCTCACAATAACACGGCGGCGCAGGGCTCCGTCAGCTAGGATCAGGAGGACATTATATTTAAAGGCAGTCGCATCAATCTTATAGACATCCAGGGGATACTCTAGGCAGCGATAGGTAAGGCGGAAACATTACTCTTTAGGGAGCTACTCTTCTATCATGGCTTCATAGAGCAGATACCAGACGAGCTCGGTCTACCAGCGATACCATAGGACGACATCAGCGACGACGCAATAAACACGACGATTAGTATTTCTCCTATTAATACTCTATTTCAGGTAGATAGCAGAGCGAGTAAGGACTAGCTTTTCCAAAAGGTCTAGCGCGACGAGGGGATACGTCGACAGTTTTTCCTACGCGCCGACACTAATACCGACACCAACGCCAGGTAGCTCGAGCCCGCCATAAAGGAGGTATACCGTTACAGACAGAGAGTCGACCTACTACTCCAGCTCTTATTATTTATTATCCATCTCAGCTACGGGCAAGCAGCTCGCATACTAGAGGTACTCACTATACGGCTTAGGAACATAGCAGACGGTAGGTTACGAAACGTACTTTTCGATCAAGGCTTACTTATAATCGTAACCGGGATTCACAAGGGGTACTCATAGTCAGAGAAGGAGAAGGTTATCCACTAGTTTATCCCGCAGGAGGTTAGCACGCTACTTATCTACTACATCTAGCTCATTCTACCGTTCTAAGAGAGTCTACTTGCAAACGGCAGTATTACGGAAGGCTTCCCTACGACGTTATAGGGTCTCCGTATCTCGGTTGACCCGTTCGAGCGCGATGCCGGGTATAAGAGTAGTGGCGAGAGTAGCGACGCGGAGACCGCATCAGACCAGCGGCCTAGTATCGCCTAGAGTAGCTAGTCATTAGGTCCCGGGCCCCACTAGACACCAGACAGAATAGCAAGGATACTCCGGAAGTACAGCACAGCAGGGTACGGCAAGACAATCAATATCAGTAACTAGAGACACATTTCCATAGCACTAGCCAGGCGGTACTTCCGAGGGCCTAGGTCATCAAAGAAGGGCTTACTACTCGACGAAATAGACGACGACGACGGCAACGGCAGTAATAGTAACGGGGGGGACGACAGCCCGTAGGATCTACAGGCCGGACACGGGTCAGCGGTAGCCAGTCTTATCTACGCTCATCTACTAACGGAGGGGGCTTTCGAGACGAACGAGCAGCGCATACACTTCCGACACATTAGCAAAGCGTGGCACCATCTCATAGGCTTCCGGTCGGCCAATATCGGGTTCGATAGTATTCTCTAGCCAGGTCACAAGCGCAAGACACTATCAATACACTACGAAGCCATACGGTCTACGCAGCAATAGAGATAGAGGACGCTCCGGCGGGTCGATACGGAGGGGGCGCTCGAGCAGCTCTACGGGACCGGCACGCGGTTCCGCGGCATTCAGCACCATGCCATCGATACCATCATAACGAACAAGAGCCCGGTACTCATAGTAATAGGCACTAGCAGCGGGAAGAGCTTATACTTCATACTGCCAGCAGCCAGCTATCCGGGTAGGGTGACGGTCGTCATAGTACCGCTCATATCGCTTCTCAGGGACATACTAGTGCAGTGCCGGACGCTAGGGATCCCGTATGCCGAGTGGAAGAGCGACCGCGTGCCGGGCCAGGTAGCCATCATATTCGTAACGCCGGAGTCGGCGATGACGAAGCGGTTCCAGGACTATCTAGAGGGGTTGCGCGTAACGGCCCAGCTCGACAGGATCGTCATCGACGAGTATCACACGATACTAGAAGGGTCTACCGCTTTCCGGCCGAAACTACGGGAGATCAGCCAGCTAGGACTCATCAGGGTACAGACAGTCTATCTGATAGCGACGCTTCCACCGCGACGCGAGGATGCGTTCTTCGCACTACTCCACGTACAGCATACGGAGATAACGATATTAAGAATGCGCACGACGCGCACAAACGTCCAGTATCGCATACAGGTACTAGAGCAAGAGACTAAGAGGGGTACCGACGCCGAGGTTGAGGCCGTCCAGGCTATAATAGATTAGAAGCTAAAGGACTACGCATAGCCAGCCAAAATAATCATCTACTACCGCACTATACGGGGTATAGAGGCGATAGCCGCATATCTAGGGTACGACGCATATCATCGCGAGGTTAATAGTCGGGATAGCAAAACGGAGCGACTACGGGCGTAGGCAAGTAGGCTCCGACGGGGTAGATATAGGGAAGGACAGGTAATCATAGCGACGAACACGCTCAGGCTAGGCATCGACATACCTAACATCCGGGTCATACTATACGTAGGCATACCGGTAGAGATAGCTAACTATACGCAGCAGAGCGGACGAGCAGGACGAGACAGGGCTACTAGCGAGGCGATCATACTCGTCCAGGGCAGGCCCCCCATAGGTCAACCACGACCAAAGGCTAGCATAGGGTATAAGGGCATCGACTATATTAGTAGTCGGTACTATCAGCGCATCATACTCGACTCGGTAATAGACAGACGAGAGAATCAATTAGGGTACGAGGAGGGTAAGATATTCTACGATTTTTACTAGGACGGATACGAAAGTACTAGGACGGAGGATGAAGAGGAGAAGAGGGTCCGCAAGCATAAGCTACAGGTATAGTCGATACGAGAGCAGGCAAGACGTCAGATAATAGATAGTAAAAGGTAGGTAGTAGCATTCTAGGCCAGACTTAACGCAAGGGTTCGAGATAGGTATCTTCTCTATATAGGATTACGTAAGGCGACGACGTATAGCACGCTCAGATACATTTAGGCATTAGAGTCTAGTAGCCAGGCAGCGCAAGTAGTCGTAGCAGGCCGGCAGATATAGAAATTCATATAAAGTAAGGTATAGTCTACCCGGTTCGGCTACTATTTCGGGTATTTTATACCGCAGGCATTATACGCACGATAGGAGGAGGACGGGAGGGGCGGGTAGCATCGAGTTCTAGGAGGGTTATACTAGTACGAGGATATTCTAGTCAGAACTATAGTATACATCTACGAAGTAGAGACAACCTATAAGGAGGCGAGGGTTCTCTACCGCAGGCTAAGGTTTCTTAGAGACTATAATAAGGCTAATAAGGTATAGGGATAGATGGCTAGACGAGTTCGGATAGGACTTACTAATGCGATTTATCTAATTCATGTTTTTCTTACTATGCTAGAGGATATAGAATAGAATTTACTTTTATAAATAATAGATGTTTTTAAAGTACGCTTAGGGTTAGGGTTAGGGTTAGGGTTAGGGTTAGGGTTAGGGTTAGGGTTAGGGTTAGGGTTAGGGTTAGGGTTAGGGTTAGGGTTAGGGTTAGGGTTAGGGTTAGGGTTAGGGTTAGGGTT